>LZPO01008436.1:17404-32000 GCA_001675575.1 Neotoma lepida | reverse complement strand
TGTGTGTGTGTGTGTGTGTGTGTGTGTGTGTGTGTGTGTGTGTGTGTATACCACCTTTTATTTATCTATTCATCATTTGATAAACTTTTGGGTGATCTTTACTTTCTGACTAAGCAGAATAACTGTAATTATATACATATTTGGCTTGTATTCATAATTTCCTTTTCTTGTATATATAGCAAGTGGAATTATAAAGTCCTAAAGTATTTTTATGCCCACTTTACTGAAGAACCAGCATATTGTTTCCTCAGTGGCTGCACAACATATGAAGATTCCAGATTTCCCGAATTATTACAATACTTGGAGTTTTTCATTTCTGAGCCTTTCTAGTTGGTGTTAAGTGGTAGGCCATTGTGATTTTGATTTCTCTTTTCCTCAGGCTATATCATATTGGATNTCATCATGCTTAGTATATATTGGCATGTATTTCATAGAGAACTTAAATGCTTTTTGCTTTTGTTTTGTTTTACTACTCCTGAATTATGCTTTCTTTATATGTTGTGGACAAAAGTATCTTGCAGATGTGTATTTGCAAATATTGTTTTCTGTTTCATTCCTTTTCATTTAACTTTTTTGAATGTGTTCTTTGAAGCATGAACTTGCCTTATTTACTTTTGATGTAGTTCTTAAGCATCCTTTCCATGAAGATTTTTTTCTGTTGTCTTTTAAGAGTTTTATAGTTTTAGATTTTAAGGCATTTAGGCCATTGATTTGAGTTAATTTTTGTTTGTGGTTTGAGATAATGGTCTAGCTCCTTAACCCTTGTCATTCTCCTTCTCTTCTTCTTTCCTCTTTCCTCTCTTCCTTCTTTTCTCTGCTTATTCCATTGTTGCTTATTGAAAGACTGTTTCTTCCCCTTGCCTTGACACTCCTCAGAAATCAATTTACCATAGACACATGAAGGGTTTTTATTGTTGTTGTTTTGTCTTGTTTGTTTGTTTTTCTGGACTCTGAGTTCTGTTCAACATTATGTTTATCCTTGTGCCAGTATAGCATAGTTTTGGTTTTGATTACTTTGTTGTAAGTCTAGAAATAGGGACCTAAACTGTTTTTTCACCCTCCTACCAAGATTTTTTTTACTATTCTGGGTTTCTTCCAATTCCATATGAATTTTAGAGTCAGTCTGCTACTTTTTGATAAGCCACCAGGGACTTTGAGAGAGATTGCATTGAGTCTAAGTACAAATATTGGTTGTATTAAAAATCTTAATATTATATACCCTGGTTCATAGATGTTGATTTTTAAAATTTATTTAGTTTCTTTCAGTTGTATTTTGTAGTTTCAGTGGGAAAGTCTTACTCTTCCTCTTTTAAAAATTTATTCCTAAGTAATTTTTGATAACGTTGTAGAAGGAATTGTTTCCTTAATTTTCATTTTCAGATTATTTGTTGTTAGTACAGGATACAGTTGATTTTTATATATTGATCTTATCTTGTGAAATTTTGAAGAAAGTATTAGTTCCAGAAGTAATTTTTTTATGCAAGGTTACATCATCTGTGAATAAAATAGTTTTATTTCTTCTTTTTCTATTTAGATGTCCTCTATATCTTTTTCTTGCCTAAATGCCCTGGCTAGAACCTCCACTGCAATGTTGAATAGAAGTGGTGAGTTGAGACTTTCTTGTCTTATTTCTGATCTTCATGGCCAAGCACTTACTTTACTTTCATGAAACAATACCATAGTTAGCTGTGAGTTTTCATAGGTGTCCTTTTAGAACTCCCTTTATTATAGTTACTGGAGTATTTTTTGCTTACAAAAGAATAAAATTGTCTTTTTCTCATCTGTTTAACTAATTGTACAATTTGTTTTAATTTCATTGATAAGGTATCATATGAGTTGATTTTTGTTCTGTTGAGTTAGCCTTGTATTCCTGGCATTGATTTCATTTTGTCATGATGTCTGACGTCTTTTGTCTAATCTTAAAATTAAGACATTTGAATATGTTATTGGGTTTATTTTGCAAGTATTTCATGGATATTTCTGTTCCTACATTTAAGTCATTGATCTATAGTTTTCCTATTACACATTTGGTTTTTGGTGTTCCTAGTATTGGCTTTGAAAAATCAGCTTAGAAATGTTTTTGTAGGTTCTTATTTTGTGCATTTTGTGAAGAATTGGTGTTAACCTTTTTAAAGATTTAGTAGAAGTCACCAGTAGATTTTAATTTCTCTATAAATTGGTTGACTATCAGTGAATTCTGGACCTGGACTTTCTGTGGACTGGTTTTGGTCACTAATCATCCTTTCCCTTGGTACAAGTCTATACAGATGGTCTGTAAGTTCTTGAGTTAGTTTTTGGACATTGTATCTTTGTTATACATAATACATTCCAGTTTTTTTTTCCCTTTGTTAATCTGGCTAAAGTTTTAAAGTGTCTTGGTTTTCTTGGTTCTCGCTATTGTTTTTCTGTGCTCTAATTTATTTGTGTTCAGTACTTACTATTTTCTTTTTCTGTTATCTTAAGGTTGAAAATGAAATTCTTGATTTGGATGATTTTTAAAAGGAAATGTATAGCCATAAATTTCCTTTTAAGCACTGTTTTCACTACATTAAATAAAATTTGCTCTGTATTTTCTCTTTGACTTTTTCATTCTGGCATACTTGATAATATCCACCTCCAGCTGTTTCTTACTTGTATTTGCATCTTAAAGTATATGTATGTATTTTCATAAATTTTTGGACCAATTGGTTATTACTGTTTGTTTACTTAATTATCACATAGTTGAAAATTCTTCAGATTGTCTTATTATTGATTATTAGTTTTATTTAATTGTGTTTACTGAACAAACTTTGGATTACTTCTCTTTGAAATGCATTGAGGCTTATGTTAGAGTCTGTCATATGAACTATCATGTGAAACATTTCATGCATATTTGAAAAGTCAGTATTTTCTGCTCTTGTTTTATGATCTGTTAGCTAGAACCCTGTTAGGCTTAGTTGATTTGTAGTGTTGCCCAAATAGCTATTTTCCTAGTAATATTCTGCTTCTGATTAAAACAGCACCATTGTGGAACATGTGGTACTACAATTAGACTATTGGTGTTTATACTATCTGTTGCTGTACAAGTCAATGAACTGAAGTAAGAATTAAACCTTTTTATGTGTACTTTGTACTCCTCCTCCTCTTCGTTTTTAATTGAACTGAGAAAGGGCATATTCTAAAGGATTACCCTAGCTACTGACTTGGTGAAGATATTTGCTAACTAATGCTGATAACTTATGTGGTAGGTACTGTTAGTCATACCCACGTGACCTCGCATGCTTTAACTAAACAGTCATTTCCACACAGGTCACCTCCGGGCCCAGGTCACTTCTGGGTCATGTGCCGGTACATGGTCATGTGCTTTGTGCACACCAATGACCGTGCACCCTCAGCACATGCGCGAGTAGCCACGCAGACTTGAATACGCATGCGCAGGCCAGCATTTAAAAAGCAGGTCCCACATTGTTAGGTTTTTTATGGCGATAGTACTCTGCAAGGAAAAAGGTCACGAACACGACAAACCCGCTAACGAGAGTTTTATTGAGGGTGGGGGGACAGAAGGGGAAGTGAACAGGCCTGTGGAGAACACGTGTGGGAGAGAGAGGGTATGTGGGACTGGGAAGTGACCTGGGCCCGGAAGTAACCTGGGCATGCCCCGGGAGTATGACTCAGAAGTGACCTGTGCGGAAATGACTGTTTAGTTAAAGCATGCGAAGTCACGTGGGTGTGACTAACACATGTACCCTTCTCTCTCCCACACGTGTTCTCCACAGGCCTGTTCACTTCCCCTTCTGTCCCCCCACCCTCAATAAAACTCATTAGCAGGTTTGTCGTGTTCGTGACCTTTTTCCTTGCAGAGTACTATCGCCATAAAAAACCTAACAGGTACTATTGCAAACATTTCAATCAGTATTCTGGGTGTTTGATTCCATGCATGACAGTGAATGCACTGTCAGGAGCAATATACTACAGTTTGATACAACTATGGGTTGTGTCTCCAGAAGTTCAAGTGGTAAAGGTTGTGTCATGAGGGTAATGCAGTTGTGAGATAGGGACTGTGGGAAGTCTGTAGGTATTGAGAATGCCCTTGAAGGAGAATATGGGAGCCCCATACATGTCTTCCTGTCTGTCTCAGTTGTTACAAGTCCTGGATCATGGTGACAGTGGTCTTGTCCTGCAGAATCCTTTTGTGATATGCTACTTTCATTGGATGACAAAATCATAGTGCTACCAGAATTGCAAGACAAAACAAATTCTTTCCCTTCCTAAGTTAGTAGCCATAGTTATTGTGTAAAGTAATACAATACCTATGAATGCAGGTAACATTTAGACTGGAGTGTATGGGGCCATGTGTCCTTGGGTATACAGTGTGCAGTTCCTGTGGTCACCTTCATGGCCTTGTACCTGAAATTTGAGTAAATATTTTTGTTGGAGTTTTGTGTATTATTAAATACACTTACCAAGGGCCCAGAAGGGACACTACCACCAGCACGGGAATGAATTGAGTAACATGGAGCTCTCATGTCCAACTCATTTATTCCTCAGCCACCAAATCTCTGCTCCAAAAGTCTCTTTCCAAAAATCTCTCCAAAAACCCTGCCCAGTCCTCTAGGGACTGGTGGTCTATAACCTTTCCCAAGCAGTAACACCTTATGTTTACTAAACAACGTAAGGTTGCAAGGTTCCTGCCAGAAGCTTCCTGACAGCTTCATTTGCAACCCAAAAAAGGGGAGAGAAGAAGGGTGGAATCAGATAGGAGTTAGAATAAATCAAAAAAGGAATTTTTGTGCTAGAAATATATCCTTACTGTGGTTAGGTGAAAACATTAGAGTCTATCATAAATATGCTCAACTACAAACTTAAAGGTGATAAGATAGGGAGCTCTGTAGGTCACTAGAAATAAAACTGCCCCTATTTTTCTCTGCTGCTAGTTTCCTGCCAGGGCGAGAAGGAGTACTGATAGCTAGTCAATCTGCATCACAGCTAGAAGCACCCCTTTGTTCTACTTTGCTCTGGGGCAGTGAGGAAGAGCAGGAGGTCTGAACTTGATTTGCACAGGAAGTAAGGCTATGCATATAGGGGGCCAGGCATTTGTCCTGGGAGACAAGTTTTCTCCAAAAGGAAGTTTTACCTAGTTTGGGGGTTTCAGGTGCCTAGTAGGTGGTCTGGTAGCTGTTCTTTCTGTCTCTCGCTAGGTCTTCAATGCTTTTTTTGGGGTAGGGAAGTAGCTGAGGAGGATATTTGCAGAAGGCAGATACCAAAACAAATGCCAAGAGGGGGAACTGGAAGCTCAGAGGCAACAGGCTTTGTCTACATGACTTTATCTGAATACCTTGAGCATATATGCTCCAGAGGGAGGTCCACACACACACATTCTAGGAAAATGAAGAGCAAAAGGAATTCATAGCAAGGCACAGCTGAATATTAAGCCGTATATCACCAAATAGTCCTTGCTAGATGGCTTGCTCCACTTGATTGGTCTCAAGGTATGGCTTATTGTACACAGCTGGACTTCTATTTCATATTCTTATGGCTCATCACATTAGAGAGGGTAGCAGAATGAATGACTTTCCCTGATCCATAGAAGAAATCTTGGAAATTAGAAGCAAGGAAAGCTGAGAAAAGCAACAGAATTGTGATCAAGGATATCTCAAAAGCTATGGATAGTTTTACAGTTAGTACTCAGAGGGAAAACGAGTGGCTTTGAAAAGAAAAACATCAGTAGCCCTAGATTTATGTAAGATATAATGATTTAGAAACTCCTTTCTGGTGAGAGGACCAGAAAAGTTAGGAAGTTGAAGGTTTCAATATTTTGTTGAAAAACAAATTAATAGATGTTATTAAAACATATCTTAGAAGAAGGCATTTATATTTAGATTCAGATAGTTATTTCAAACTTTGCTTTTTTCTTATCTATATAACCTTGGATAATTTATATAAATTTCCTGAGTTTAGGTTTTATAAAATCAAATAATGTTAATACTTTAATTTGAAATGTTTGTTAGACCAGATCTTCTTATAGGATTACTGCTAATCATAGTTTTGACATATAATAAATGTTTGTATACTGTTGATACCTTAGAGCTGATAAGACAGAATCATTCATAATTCATCTTATTTTATTTTCCTTTTGCTTATATAACTTTTTTAAACAGCAAAATATTTTAGTTAGTAATTATATATACTCAACATGAGTTTTGTCTAATGATTTTGTGCTGATAGATCCCAAAACTCAGGGTATTACCTCTCGGGAAGAGGGGCCCCCAGGAACCCAGACTCCAGTCCAGTCGATGCAATCTGCAAGAGGATTTATTTTAAGGCAAACGATTGTACAATCGGGCCCCCTTTACTCCACAGAGCAAGAGAAGCCCCGAACTGCAATCACACACAGTTTTTAAAGGCAAACCCCACAAAATTACTAGGGTTGGGACATTCCAGAGCCAAATAATCATTACCACGTGGATGTTTTGTGACATCCTGCGACATCCTGTGGTCAAACAATTGAGGCTCTTCCTGAGAACTTTGGGGGGGTTTACATAAGGTCTTAGTGGCTTTCCCTGGAACTCCTGTAATTGCCCTAACTACAGTTAAGCAATTTATCTCTTTCTCCCTTTGTGGTGGAGCAGCGGCTGGGCAGCATATCTTAACAGAAATCTTGACCTCCATTAAACAGTGGTTTAGCAATTCTGCCCTGGCTTTAGCTTCTCAACCCTAAGGGAGGGGTTTCAGGCCTAAAGAGTATGGGGGTTACAGGCCTAAGGAAAGTTGGGGTCTTACAGTGTATGGATTCTATAACAACAAAATTTGGTTAATTTAACTTTCTCATATGGGAGTGTAGAGTGTAACATTTTTGAAAAAGAAGTAGTATATGTACACCATCTTATACTTAAGGAAGCCTGAATCCTTTCTAGAAGAGGCATACTCTATAGTGAGCTAGTTGAAGGCTCTGAATCCTAACCTTTGTTCTTCTTCCATGACTGAAACCAATTTAATCTTTGACAACTCCTGAATAGGAAAGTAATATATGCATGAGAACTTTTCTGAACTGGGTTTTAGATTTCAGATTTATTCTGTAAATATTTGTAAAATTGGTAACCAATCATGATTGATATAAAATGTTCTAATCTTTTTTTAACTCTATAAAATGACAGCTGTCATAGTAAGCTTTTAGGTAACTAGTAACTTACAGTCTTTGTAAAAGCCAGAAAAATGTTGAAAAGTAAATTAAATTTTAGAATTTTATTTGATTATACCAGAGAAAACTAAGAATAACAGTATATTCTGGGATGAAGTTTTATATTCAATTTATAATTGTTTTTAAAAACAGAATCATGATTTTTAATATATTATATTATCATAAGTAGTCTTTATAAAAGCACTGGATGTTCTTTACCATGGTAGATAAAGAATTTTCTTTTACAAGTTGATTACTTTTTNAAATATTATGTACTACATATGACTAGTTTGACCTCATTATTTTGTTGCAAGGGGTTTTAATGTGTAAAAGTTCATTTTATTATTTTCTTTTAAAGCTTTTTGAATTGCTGGGACCTGAAGGACTTGATCTGATTGAGAAGCTCCTCCAGAACAGAATTACAATTGTAGATCGATTTCTTAATTCCTCAACTGATCATAAGTTTCAGGCTCTACAAGGTAAAAGTCTGGTAGTAATTATAATTTATAAGAAAAACCCATGCATATAGGGGCAGTACTTACTGGACTTAGTGAGTTATCTGAAAAACACGAAGTTTGGAAGGGGGTTGTGTTTGGAAGGCTATGGGGGAAGTTGGAGGCTAGAAATGAGGGCTAGACAAGATCATATTTCTTTATAGCTCTATGAAGTTCAAGAATAAATAAACTTTTAAAAAGAGATTTGTTGGTTAACAAACCTTGTAAATATAATTGTGCTTTCTATGTCCTTTGTAGTATTACTGATGCCATTCTTTTATATAAAATTGAGACATGACAGATCATGAAACATACCTAAGTGACACAAATAGGCTATATTAGTGTTTGGGCATAGCATCTTTTTTTTTGTGTGTGTGTGTGTGTGACATATTAAACAATATGGAAGAATTTTCAAAAGTGTGAATACATATATTATTTACTGTATGCCCAGGAGTATTACAGTTTGCCTCCAACTTTTTATTTTGAAAATTTTCAAACCTGGTAAAGATAAATTATAATACAGCAAATACTTGGCATGCACTTATGTAGTTTCACTACTCATTAACATATTGTTCCATTGTTTGCTTTACACACATACATACACGCACACACACACACACACACACACGCACACACACATGCACACACGCCTGCACATGGAGAGCAGGAAGGAGGGATATAAGGAGGGGAAGAGAACGAGAAAGAGGGGAAGAGATAACAAGAACACCATTTAAGCCTTTTACTTAACACCTTGTGGTAATGTCCTATAGACTCTTATGTGTACAGGTAAGAACAATGACAGTCACCTTCAGAACTGCTATGCTACTATCACATTTAGAAAATAGGACACCTGGAATACCATGTATTGTATGTATTTATACCAACTGCAGATTAGGGACAGTTGGAAACAAAATAATAAAAAATAAAAGCTACCTGAAATATCTTGCCACAGGGCTGCCAGACTCAGGATTCAAATAGCAAAATGAAAATGAAATTTCTTGAAACTTAGTCAGATTTACCTTACCAGCCTTATTAATTGGGATTTTTTTTTAAATATAAGAGCATAATGGAATTATATACTTCTAACATCTATCTGTGTTGACTTCTCTATGCTTACTTTCTGTTTAGGTCATGTCATTTAAAGGGCCTGATGAAAACAACCTTGATTTAAATCCAAAAGTAATTATGAATTTCCTCTAATCCTCATAAATGTTCTTAGAAGGCTGGGATTGCATTATGATTGTTAGAAACTTGGTCTTCTCTGGCATGTTCTTCTCTGACATTCATATGCTCCTCTCTTTCTTGCAGTAAATACATAATCATGCATCTTAGAGATCACCCATTCACCGTTAGCAACTAAGAGTATTTAGGCAGATTTCTGTTACATTGGATTTTTGCTGTTTGCTTAAGCAGTAGGATTGTAGCAGCAGCAACAAAAACGGTTTGCTGAAGTCCTTTTCTGCAACTCTCATTGAGTTCCCAGTGGTACAGGATTTAAGCTATGAAACCCCAGTCCATTATCAGGTTAGCATAATGGTCTAAGTAGGTATTGGGAAAACTGATTCTAGGCTTGGTTAGATTTCAATCCTATGCTTAGATTTTAATTTAGTACTGTATTTGTCCCCCATAAGCTCATAGGGAGTGGCACTATTAAGAGGTGTGCTTTGTTGGAGTTGGTATGGCCTTGTTGGAGGAAATATGTCACTGTGAGAGGGCAGGCTTTGAGGTTAGAAGGTTCAGGATACCTACTGCCCAGTGAGCCATTCGACTTCTTGTTGCCTCTGAGTCAAGATGTAGAACTTTCAGCTCCAGCACCACATCTACCTGCACACTATCAAGCTCCCAATCCTAATGATAATNGAGTGATCCTCTGAAACTGTAAGCGAGCCACCCCAGTTAAATGTTTTCATTTATAAGTTGTAGTGGTCATGGTGTCTCTTCACAGCAATAAAAACACCCACAAAACATTAAAATCAAGGCCAAACACATGAATGTGAAGTAAAACTGTGAACCTTCATTTTTACATTGACTTAACTTCCTAGATTGGATCAGTACATATTTAGGTGGTATTGAAAATGAGAAACTACGTAATTTAAATCTCAAAATTTAAACTATTACGAGGTTTACATCAAAATCAACATTTCACAAATACACTTCTAAGGCTTTATAAGGGGTAATATTTTAAGCAGTAAATGGTTTATTGACACCCATAACCAAATAGCAAAATGTAGTCATGTCTGAGATTTATAATTCATTGTATTTTTTAATTACTTCACAGATAGTTGTAAAAAATTTTTAGGAGAGAATGCTAAGCCTAATTATGGATGTCAAGTTACTATTCAGTCTGAACAAGAAAAGCAGTTAATGAAACAATATCGCCGTGAAGAAAAAAGAATTGCCAGACGAGAAAAAAAGGCTGGAGAAGACGGGGAAGTTTCTGGGGAAGGACTTTTGTCCTTTGATCCTAAGGAACTCCGGATACACAGGTAGTAAAAGTCAGATGCTGAAAACATACAAGTGAGGTGATTTTTACCTGTAATTTGTTCTTTAGTTTTTTTTTTTAGTAATTTGGTGATTCTCTTACAGCCTTGCTTTCTATGATGAAATAAAACAATCACTCTTTAATTAGAATAAGTCTTGGTTGTATTCACAAAAGTGAGACATTTCACTTCCAGGGATGGGCTAGTAAGTTGCCCTATCTATGCTTTTCAGTTAAGTTACATGAAGGCTATGTGGATATAGTTTTACATGTTTCCTTTTTCAATTTAATGATACTTTATTTCCTTGTTACTTAAAAGTTGAAAAATGAAAATGATTGATGTATTCATTTAAATCAATAGTTCTCAACTGATTGGCAAACCTCGATCTCCAAAATTATTTAAATTACTATTCATAACAGTAGCAAAATTACAGTTATAAAGTAGCAAGCCATTCTTACTAACTATTGTGTAAAAATAGCAATTGGATACTTAAAACCTATTTACTTCTAAAACTTCTGGGTTGCTAATATCTTCCATTTGTAGTTGAATTTCTCTGTTTTTAATGGGAGTACCTGAAGTAACAATCATAATGGCCTCGTTTTAGCATATGGTTTTATTTTAAAAANAATAATATCAAATCTGGCCTTTTTTATTTATTTATAGAGAACAGGCCCTTCTGAATGCTAGAAGTGCTCCAATTCTGGGCAGGCAGAGAGACATGGAGGTTGAAAAGATCCGTTATCCTCATGTTTATGATTCCCAGGCTGAGGCCCGAGAAACATCAGCATTTATTGCTGGTGCCAAGGTATGTCATTGTAATGAAACCACGTTTGGAAACAGGTATTTTCTGAGGAAATGCCTGCATAGATTTTTCCTTGTGTCCTTGAATATATTACCAGTGGATACAATACGTTAAATTATAGGTTAAAATAGTAGGAAAAATGGGATATTGCAGTATATCTTAAGTTCCTGAAATGTACTCTGTATTCAGAACATATTTAAATTTTTGATTGTTTCAGTTTGTATTTATGAGTTGTATCCATTGTATCATTAACTGACTAAACTTACACTGTATTGCATATTTTCTGGTTATGATGAGAGAGGAAAGACAGAAACACAGGTTAGCTTCAGGAGGACCGGGTCAATTCCCAATGGCCCAGAGGTGTATTCAAAAAGGGCTTTTGATAACAATGCCAAGGGGCAGGCCAAAAAACTCCTCCTTGCTAAATCAAAGCACACTGCACAGCCTTCCAAACACCTGGTAGACCCTTCCAAACACCTGGTAACCACGCCCATGGTCAAGTCATCCCCTTGTGCAGCCCTGCTGGGTAAAGCAAGCTCAGATTCTTGGACCTGAGTAATTTGAGCCTCCACACTCCTAAGTGTTTGGTGGGTGTGGTTCATGTTTATTTTTCTTTTATTTAGATTTCCTTTCTATTAGCTGGATTTATTTGCCAGCACTATGTCATGAAACCAGTAACATTTTCTCATTGTCTCTAATTTAATTAAAATCTTACCAGAGCAGTTATTTTTACCTTTTATTATTGGAATTTTATTTTTGATGCTTATAGATGATTTTGCCAGAAGGAATTCAAAGAGAGAATACGAAACTATATGAAGAAGTACGGATCCCTTATAGTGAACCAATGCCAGTTGGCTTTGAGGAAAAGCCAGTTTATATCCAAGATTTGGATGAGGTAAGATGAACTTTTGAGTATGGAAGTTGTAATTGGCCAGTCTAGTGAAGAATATAAATAACTGGTTGCTTAAGAAGTAGGCTGTTGGAGTATAAATGGTGAAAATGGGTACATGCCTTCCTTCATACATGAAACACTTTCATATATGCCTTTGCTTTACATTTGTTTATCTTGTATTCATTTTGGTCACTTAGCTAGCTTTTTTTTTTATTTATTTAAGAATTTTTTAAAAATTCATTTTATATACCAACCACAGATCCCCCTCATCTCTCCTACCGCTCCCCCCTAGACTCCCTCACCAACCCACCCTTTATCCCCTCCTCCAAAAAGGTAAGGGCTCTCATGGGGAGTCAGCAAAGCCTGGTACATTCAGTTGAGGCAGGACCAAGCCCCTCCCCCCTGCATCAAGGCTGAGCAAGTCATCCCACCATAGGTAATGAGCTCCTAAAAGCCAGCTCATGCACCAGGGATAGATCCTGATCCTACTGCCAGGGGCCCCTCAAACAGACCAAGCTACACAACTGTCTCCCATATACAGAGGATCTAGTCCAGTCCCATGCAGGCTCCACAGCTGTCAGTCTAAAGTTCGTGAGTTCCTAGGAGCTTGGTTCAGTTGTCTGTATAGATTTGCCCATCATGATCTTGACCCTCCCCTTGCTCATAGAATCCCTCTTCCCTCTCTTCGACTGGACTCCCTGAGCTCAGTGTGGTTCCTGACTGTGGATCTTCCATCAGTTATTAGATGAAGGCTCTATGATGACAGTTAGGGTAGTCACCCATCTGATTACTGGGGTAGGCTAGTTCAGGCACCCTCTCCACTATTGCTAGTAGTCTAATCTGTCCTTGTGGATTCCTGGAAATTTCCCTAGCACCTGGTTTCTCCCTAACCCCATAATGTTGCCCTCTTTTAAGATACCTCTTTCATTGCCGCCCCCCACTCCATCCCTACCCCAGCTCAACCATCACATTTCCTCACATTCTCATCCCCTACCCCCTCCCTTCTATTGCCTCCCCCTAGTCCCTAGTTTACTCATGGAGATCTCATCTATTTCCCTTTCCTAAAGCGATCCATGTGTCCCTCTTAGGGTTATTCTTGTTTCCTAGCTTCTCTGGAGCTGTAGGTTGTAGTCTGATTATGCTTTGCTTATGAGTGAGTACATACCATGTATGTCTTTCTGAGTCTTATTTACTGTGTCCTTTGCCTTACAGAAGCTTCTCAGTTTCAGGAGATCCCATTTATTAACTGCTTTACTGGTGTTATATTTAGGAAGTGGTCTCCTGTGCCAATGCGTTCAAGGCTATTTCCTACTTTCTCTTCAGTGTAGCTGAAATTATGTTGAGGTCTTAGATCCACTTGGACTTGAGTTTTGTGCATGGTGACAGATACGGATCTATTTGCAATCTTCTACATGTTGACATCCAGTTATTACAGCTCCATTTGTTGAAGACGTTTTCTTTTTTCCATTGTACAGTTTTGGCTTCTTTGTCAAAAATCAGGTGTTTATAGGTATGTGGATTAATGTCACGGTCTTCAATTCGATTCCGTTGGTCCACGTGTTGGATTTTATGCCAGTACCAAGCTGTTTTTATTGGTATATTAGTAGAGCTTGAAGTCAGAGAAAGTGATGCCTCCAAAGGTGGCTTTTTGTACACGATTGTTTTAGCTATCCTGGGTTTTTTGTTTTTCCATATGAAGTTGAGTATTGTACTTTCGAGATCTGTGAAGA
This sequence comes from Neotoma lepida, assembly GCA_001675575.1. Lineage (NCBI taxonomy): Eukaryota > Metazoa > Chordata > Mammalia > Rodentia > Cricetidae > Neotoma > Neotoma lepida. The sequence continues at coordinate 18,446 of LZPO01008436.1, read as the reverse complement.
ACTGTGTTGAGATTTTGATGGGGATTGCATTGAATCTGTACATTGCTTTTGGTAAGATTGCCATTTTTATTATGTTGGTTCTACCTATCTATGAGCATGGGAGATCTTTCCATTTTCTGATATCTTCTTCAATTTATTTCTTCAAGGACTTCAAGTTCTTGTCATACAGGTCTTTCACTTGCTTGGCTAGAGTTACCCCAAGATATTTTATATTATTTGTGGCTGTTGTAAAGGATGTTGTTTCTTTGATTTCTTTCTCGGCCCATTTATCATTTGTATATAAGAGGGCTACTGATTTTTTGAGTCAATCTTGTATCCCTCCAAATTACTGAAGGGGTTTATCAGTTGTAGGAGTTCCCTGGTAGAATTTTTGGGGTCACTTATGTATACTATCATATCGTCTGCAAATAGTGAAAGTTTGACTTCTTCCTTTCTAATTTGTATTCCCTTGATCTCCTTTTGTTGTCTTATTGCTCTAGCTAGAACTTGGAGTACTATATTGAATAGGAATGGAGAGAGTGAACAATCTTGTCTTGTTCCTGATTTAAGTGGAATCACTATCTGTTTCTCTCCGTTTAATTTGATGTTGGCTGTCAGCTTGCTGTAAATTGCTTTTATTATGTTTTAGGTACGTTTCTTGTATTCTTGATCTCTCCAAGACCTTCATCGTGAAGGGGTGTTGGATTTTGTCAAAGGCTTTTTCAGCATCTAATGAGATTATCCTGTGTTTTTTTTCTATGTTTGTTCATATGATGGATTACATTGACAGATTTTTGTATGTTGAACCATCCCTGCATCTCTAGGATGAAGGCTGCTTGATCATGGTGGATGATTTTTTTATGTGTACTTGGATTTGGTTTGCCTGTATTTTTTTGAGTATTTTTGCATCAATGTTCATGAGGAAGATTGATCTAGAATTCTCTTTCTTTCTGGTATCTTTGTTTGGTTTCGATATCAGGGTAACTGTAGCNTCCTAAAAAGAGTTTGGTAATGTTCCTTCTGTTTCTATTGTGTGGAACTTTTTGAGGGGTATTGGTATTAG
>LZPO01008435.1:35672-48544 GCA_001675575.1 Neotoma lepida | reverse complement strand
TTTTTTTTAAACAAGGAATTTGAGCAAGGCAGACACAAAATGTAAACTACTAAAGAGAAGGCAAAGGAAAGAACGAGCTCTAGTGAACTCTTGGGTACTCTGCATGCTGGAGCAAGGAGTTGTCCCCAATGTCAGCCTGCCATCTTCACAAGGTAGGAGGTGCCTAAAGGATAGCAAAATGTCTTTTCAACAAAACACCCAGAACTTGGCAAGGGAAAACACGCTACAGTTCTAATGTATCTTATCAGGGCACAAATGCACAGACACCACTGTCAACTTACCCGTCCTGCGTGGTGTTAATTATGTCACAGATGTGCATGAACTGGCCCCAGTCTTCAGTCTGAACTCCAGCAAATGTAGCCTTTTCTGCAAAGATAAAGCTGAGTCTGAGCCACAACACAATAAAAAATATCTTGTCTCCTTGAAATATTCTGCCTAGTGCACTAACAAGTACCAATAAGTCTATGCTACCAAAGGGTAAAGTGATTTCTCCCCCTCCTAAACAATTCCCAGTTATTCAGGAATCAATCAGAAGCCAAGTTCAGAGGGCTGCTGTTGCGACAGCAATGAGTGAGCCATTAGGAAAGCCTACAACAGCTGGCCACAGGGCCAAAACAGACCAGTTAAACCTCTATCCTCCAGGCTTTCAGAAGACGGAATTTCAGATCTGTAGCATACTGGCAAGGTGGACTACACATTGAAGGGACTCTAGCCANTCCGGGCCTGGCAAAATGGCTCTGGCAGGTCTTGCCCTTCTCTTCCATTCCCTCTGTCTTGCTAAAAATCACTAAATTACATTCCTAAAGCTAGCCACCAAGGTCTATTCCTTTATTTGGCCACTTCCTACTCCTGAGGCTGACTACCAAGGTCCAGCTACCAAAGTAGTGAAGCGCAGTAATCAGAAGCCTCCTTTGGNTCACCTAATTAAAATGCCCAATTAAAATTAGACCCCTTGTCCNAACACAAGGTTTACTCTTGTACCTTCATAAACCGCCATTTTCCTATGGACCACATCTGTCTCCTCTCTATCCAGAGGCAGACCTTTGTCCCTCTGGAACAAGTACCCTTTTCCCTCTCTCCCTTCTCCCTCATCCTCTAGCTCCTATGTTTGTCTCTTATTCCCTGACCTCTGTCCCTCTGGGGCAAATAAATCTCTTTGGTGCTGAGAACTTGGTCTTGGGGGTCCTGAGCCAACACTTTTCCTTTCACACATAACTAATTCTTTATTCATTTACCCAGTACAGATAATGAAAAAAATTTCAGAGAGAGTAAAGAAATGATCCAAGGTTACACATCAAATAGAACTAGCATTCAAATCAAGGTTATTGGATTCCACTGTTTGTATTTTTAAATTATGTATTTGGTGGGGGAATGAGGAAAGAAGGACAACCCAGCACAATAACTGGGCAAGATGGCTTCTGGCATCAAAATTATGGCAGGCAGATCTACACACTCATACCCTTGATATTCTCTTCTCTAGACAGCCTCTTTAAGAACACAGAATGAGGGTCAGGGAACCTCTGAAGCAGTGGTTCTTAACCTTCCTAGTGCTGCCACCCTTGAACACACTTCTTCACGNTGTGGTGAGCCACAACCATGAAAATATTTTCCTTGCTACTTCATAACTGTAATTTTGCTACCGTTATGAATCGAAATGCAAATAGCTGTGCTTCCGATGGTCTTTGGCAACCCCTGTGAAAGGGCCCAAAGGGGTCGTGACCCACAGGTTGAGAACTGCTGCTCTACTGTCAGTGTGTTTACTGNCTTCTATGACAAAGATCCCCAAGCATGGTTCAAACCACAGTGTAACATTAGAATCTGGCTCTGAATAGGCAAAGCTGAGCAATCTTGTCTGTGTTGTCAGGCACACTTTACTCTTCCATCTGCCTCCTCCTACCCCCTCCCAACCTGCTCATTCCTAGAGAACTCCTATTCACCCTTCAAAGGCCGTGGCTGAGTTGATTTCTCCCTCTTCATAAGTTTTGCGTGCCTTAAGTGTTTTCTAGTATTGCAAAGGTTCTTACGGTGGTTACTACAGAATATGTCCATCCTCTTTGTAAGCAAGTGAGTTCCCTGAAGGTTGAGACTATGCCTTCCCAAAGGTAGTTCTAAATGNTTACAGAACTAAAGGATAATTTGACATTTTGCTGGNGTTTCTTTTGTTTATGNAGATTCAGTGTGGGTCTGTTTCTTCTCGGGACTCATTCTAATATGCACTATCAAGCAAGGAGATAGGCTTTCCCTCAAGGGCAGCGCTCTTCCCATATTTTGAAGATGTGGAAACACAGGTTTAAGTTCAAAGATGTTCCCTGTCCTTACAGCAGTTAACTTACCCTCAGCCTCAACTCTCTGAATCTAAGCCCTCCTTACAAATACCAGGTCCTTAGGATTTCATCACCCTATTAAGTTCTAGACAGTTTGTGTGTCATTAATATGTCCTGGTGCCACACCCTGCCCTCNAGGGAGGGGTCAGAAGAAAGAATGGATCTGAGGTGGCAAAAAGCCAAGNGTCCTCAGTGGCTTCTGAGTCCACCTCTAGTTCAGAGCAAAACACAAGGGAGAATGGAGGGCAATGCTAGGTTGGAGGGCGACGCTTGGGGGCCTCTGTGACTCCAGTTGGGCCCTCTCTCAGTCCTCAGCACCAACAACAAGCACTTTCAATCTCTGTGTTTAAGCAAAAGGCCACTCAGATTGCTTGAGCTGTGNGCTGGAGAAAATTAGTTTGGAGAAACCTGCCTCTCCAGGTGAGGTCACCCTAATTTNCGTCTCTGAGCCTTCTCCTGGTCTGTAAAATGGGCAGAACAATAAAGTGCTGGGAGTGGAAGCACTTTATTTAGAACCTTCTCCGGGTCAAGAAGTTTCCACTTTCTCCTCCCAGCAGTCCCAACACTCCACACAGTGTTGCGGGTCACCTGCTTGGCTCCACTGGCCCAGCTGACATCCAGAGGAAGATTTTGCATTTTTTCAGGGAGGTCCTGGTATAAGTAAGCCAAGAAAGAAAGGTGGACAGCTGCCGTAGTTGGCACACAGGTGTCATGGGAAAGCTGCGGGGGAGGGTAGCCTTTCCTCCAACTTGGTCCAACTCGGCCCCGTAACAGAATGGAGTCGAGCGGGCAAAGCTCCCACGGTCCCCAGAGCCGGCCCGGATGTTGCTCCCCTCGCCTCCTTACCTACGAGGTGACCCACTGAGGTAGCGTAGGGATCGCGGTGACTCTTCCCAAACGCCATGGTAGCTCCAGAGAGCCCTCCCAGGAAATCCGCCTCCACCGCCCTCCGACTGGCGACTCCTCCCGCTCCGTGCCCGAGGCTCCTCCTCTCCGCTCCAGCGCTTCGCGGCCGCTGCGAGGCGCCAGGCAGCGCGCCGGGCGGGGACCCCGGCGACTTGGCGCACCTGCTGCGCTNGCCTGGCGCTTACCTCTCCGCGTGACCGTAGGTGGGCTGGAGCCCGGGTGGGGTGCAGCCGTGTGGCCCCGCACTCCAAGCNTGGGAACCTAGAGCCCAGCTCCAATATCNCCACTTGAGNGCCGAAGACCTCTCCTCTCGTTTTGGAGACTAGGCAGTGTGGGGTTGGTTGCAAACACAGCTCAGGAATATTGCTACAGTTAATGGAAGGACAGAGACCTCTGAGGTCACTGTCACACATCTCCAGAACAATGAGATTTCGNCTATTCCCACTCCCATTCCAGAGATCCCTGAACCGATTCTTGCGCCCTGCCCTTTAAATCTACGGAANTGGGAGGAGGATGGGCTGTCTAGGAGAGCTACGGCCTCCCTGGAGCCGGGGCTCTTTGTTTCTCTCCTGTTTCCAAGAGGGACCACAGGGNGCCGCCACACAAGCTNTTGGCTTCTAACTCCATCTCCTAGGAGCCNTGCTTTCCAGCCTACTGGTGAAAGGAGAGTGGGGCTTTCCTGGGGCTCTGGCAGGAAATATGTTTGGAATGTAAATCCACATTAAGAAACCAAACCTCTTTGTAGCTTCTCTTTTGGAACCAAGATTTCTTTTTCCTTTACAAGCAGCTAACATCAGATAAACCAGCCTCCTATCTGTAGGATGCCTTCTGAGAGACTTAGCTACCTTGCTCTTTCTTGGTAAATTTTGCTTCCTGTGGCTAACTGGAACTCAGCTCCACATATAGAGTGGGTTTAGTTTTTTTCCTCTTGAAAATGGTGACTCGGAAGAGCAAGAGGACCTAGCATGACTCATGTTTTGCTCTTATATATTTTAGCATAGATGCCAAAATCAATTACATTGTGCTCCAAGTGGCTAACATCTATTTTATTGATTTCAAATCTTCTTCTTCCTCCTCCTCATTCTCCTCCTGAGTGAGTTAATACCGATATTTTACGATCTAAAACACAGCATTTTTGTTGTGATAATGTTTCTCATAATNAAGTTGGTCTTAACTGCAGTGGGGCGTGTTNCTCAGGCTCACTAGCTGTTCCATGTGGTGGCATTTAGTCACTCCAGTAGTCAAGTTGTCATTACAGCTGAGATTGAAAACCTCTTTTGGTGATACCAGCCGGATCTCTGGGTCGTGTTACAGTCGTTGGCACNTCGTCTACCTTCACTGCAGTGTGCACTGGGGCAACATTAGGAACAAAGTCAACTTGAGCACTAGCTCAAGCGCTGATGACCCTCTATGGGGAACAAGAAGCAGGAAGAAACCGAGTATCCCCATAGATCATTTACCCCCTGCTTCTACTGAGAGGGGGATTAAGCTTTTCGTTTCCTTCTGTCTGGTTTCCTTACATGGCAAAATTGAGAGACAACACGAAGGAGTGTGCCCTGGACACAGTGGCTGATGATTGCCACCTGTGTTCTCTCCCAGCTATGCTTGCACAGACACTGCCCCCCCCCCAGGATGTAGTGATGGCTGTAACCATTTCTTTCCACNCTCTTTAACTTTCTCCATGATCCCACTCTTCCCCAGAAGTGAATATCATCAACCCAGTTAGTGTTACTGTGGTCTAAGAGAAGGATATTAGAAGTCACAGCCAAGTGGAGGTCGGAAAAGAAGCCTAATTCTAGACAAAAATAAGCATTAAATATCTAGATACCACTGGGCTGGAGAAGTGACTCAGTGGTTAAGAGCACTGGTTGCTCCCCTGGAGAATCAGGATTTGATTCCCAGCACCCACCTGGTAGCTCACAGCCATAGGTATAATTCTGGTTCCTGTGGATCTGACACTCTCTTCTGGCCTGCATGGTNACCAGGTTCACACATGCTGCACAGACATACATTCAGGCAAAATACTCATGCACATAAAATAAAACAAAGTTTAAGTAAGTGAGTAAATAGATACCAGGAGCCCAAACCTTCCTAAGAACTCTCCCAAAGCTTTTTTTTTTTATTATGTATGTATGTATGTTGTATGTGTGTGGGTATGCCGGCACATAAGTACTCTGTGTGTGTGTGTGTGTGTGTGTGTGTGTTGGTCAGAGGACAACCTCAGAGTTTTGTTGTTATTGGCGTTATCTGAAGCTTCATAAGCCAGGCCAACTGGTCCAGGAGCTTCCAAGAAATTTTATCTCTGCCTCCCACCTTGCTATAGCACCACCAGGACTACCTATGCACACTACTGCACCCAGCCCTACAAGGCTTTTGGAGATTCAAACTCAAGTCCTCATACTTGGAGTGGCAAACCCTCTCTCCAGCCCTGCTAACCATTTATGTGTGTGTAAGTCATGATGCTAGGTAAAAGTGAGCNAGATACTGATTTTCAAAATGTGTTTAATGCCTGCAACNGGAAACCTTTCATTACTGTGGTAAGGAAAGTAGCATAAATTGCTTTTTTATAAATAAGNTGAGATTCAGGAAGATAGAGCTGTTAAATAGCTTGGCTACATTTTGAGCCATGGTTGTCTGAATCTGGAGCCTATATTACTGCCAATATTTAAAGTTGATAACTGAGTATGACATTTTACTTGGTAAAGGATTCTGTTTGAGTCAAAGTAAGAACTTGACGAATGAGGCAGTCTACTGGCACAGAGTTCTGCTTTTGTCTGTTAAGAATGCTAGCGTGTTTTTGCTAGTACCATACATCAGATGTGTTCTCCATTCATTATGTGATTAATCCCATAGTAAGTATGAAACCAGATTTTACAGATTAAAATAATTAATGCAGATAATTTTTCACACAGTCACACCGCTAGTGAAAAACTATCAGACTCCAGATTCTGTGACTTTAACCACCGTGCTACACCACCCTTTCGTGGTCCTGGATTATATAGGCAGTGCAATTTATATTGCACACATATTGTAAAGAGTAGGTTCTGGGGGAAGGTACTTGCAGAATGTAGGGACCAGAGTACGTAAAACGAAAACTGCTACATCCGAGTGAATTCCATCCGTGATTCTGTTTCTCACCACTGAAAATTTTAGAATATCAGAACTAGATAAGGCTTTGGAAGCCACACAGTCTCTGTTACCAGCATTTTAGAGTGACATCCGATGCAAATGAATGCCTGGCTCTAGGCTATCCAACTCCAGACTAGGATGACACAACAGATGTTTAAGGATAAAATGTGCACTCTTCCTCTCTTGTGTTCCTTGATTTAGTATTTACATGTGAGCCTCCACTCTCTCTCTAGTAGCTTCTGCGGCCTTCTCTTTACTCTTCCCCTTTTGGATGAGTTCAGTCCCAAACATTACCCACCCCTTCCTAATTATGCTTCTATGGAAACTGACTTCTGTAGCCATGAGACAAGGCTCGATCTTAATCTCTGTGAGAGATCTTCCTTCTTTCCCTCAGGGTACAGCGCCTCCCTACCTTTCTTCTTTGCTCTTTCCCAACAGTCCTCACCTGGCTCCATTTCCCTCTCTGCTGTGCTAAACCTAAGCTTCCACACCTTTCCACAGCCCTCGCTTCCTCTTTCTCCATGTCCCTCCTCCATATTCCCCTGGCCCATTCTTTAACAGAGCCTTTTCTGATCACTCCCACGAGAACCGAGCCTTTCTTTCCTGCTCTAAGTATGTTTCTTTAGAACCTGTAACAGTTTATGCTAGCTGATTGTTCAGAAATGTCTTCCCTGCCTTCTAAATCTAAGTCCCTCTGGGGAATAGGACCATGTTTGTTGGGGTGTGCATCCTGTCACTCAACAAACTTGAAGAGATATATATTAAATGTGTGAATGCCCCTTCAAAATCGTAAGCAGCTCTGCTCTTCCTTAGATCCAGTCTCTTATCTGCCCCCCAACCCCACACATCCTGGATGGCTTGGAAACTGATCTCAGTGTGACTAGAATTAGACTTAACGCCTTCCTCTACCATCTCTAGCCGACTGTCTTGTTTTGACTGCACCAGTTTTTCTCNAATTCAATGCATCACCTGGCTGCAAAGAGTGTTAATGCATGCATGGGTCTACCCCCAGACTTTTGCATTTAACTTGTCTTGGGTGTCATAAATAGAGCAACCAAGGTGATGGGAAGTAGAATTGGAACAAGGGAGCCGATTTTAGACCTTTAGCTTTAATGATTATTGAGTGACAGTTACATGGCAGGCATTTATATTAAACATAATCTCTATTTATGACATGTGTTATGGTCTGAAGTGGTCTTGAAACTTTTGTTCACTTCCTGCCTGTTTCTAAGGTTTAATGCTGCCCCTTCAATGGTAAGAACATGCATTGGCTTACGGTATAGCCCTCNTGGCTATTTCTTTCTTATCNCCAANTCAGTTCTACTCAGTGAGGCAGAGATTGGATCCCCCAACTCCTAATAATCCTACACAAACTCTTTAGCTGTGATATAGTATGTATCCCCTTTGTGAACTTAAAAAAACAAACAAAACACAATCTTTCTTCTATACCACCCAGACTGGTCCAGAGCTCACCAATGCTTCCACTGAAACAAATTGAATACTGGGATTACAGATGTTACCACACTGCAGCTGCTCGGTGCCCTTAAAATTAAGGTTTCGTGCAGTCAATAAATGTGGATGGTCCTCTTTTCTCATAATCTGCTTCTCTTCTGCTACAATTTGTCATCATCTAGCTCTGCAGATTCCCAGAATGCATTTCTTCTCTTCCCTCTGGAGATATAAATTACTGTTCTGGACTTCCAGCTTCCTCCATAGTGCTAATTTACAGCCTCCACTCCTCCTATCTTTTCTTTATTCTCGTTGTCTCACTGTCTTTGTAGCATTTAATGCTATGGGAAATTGTTTTTTTATTTGATTTGCTTGTGTATGCCATCTTCCTCATCATCTGGCTCCCTGTGGGCTAACAAAGTCTCCTTGGTCACCATTGCATTTCTCAGTGACTGCAGCTCTGTGGCTCATGGAGTATGAACCTCCTGTTGTAAAGTCACACTATCATTTTAGAGACCACTAAGACAACTGAAAAGCTTCCAACGCAGCTNCAGGAGACTGCCTTTAAATTATGTAGAACTCTTCTTCCATATTTGTTTTTNAAAAAGATTTATTTATATTTATTTTTTGTGTATGGATGTTTTGCTTGCATATGTACATGTGCACCACATCTGTGCCTGGTTCCCATATAGGCTAAAAGAGAGCATTAGATCCCTTGGAACAGGAGTTACAGAATGTTATGAGCCATCATATGGGTACTAACCAAACACCAGTCCCCCGCAAGAGCAGCGAGTGCTCTCAACTGCTGTGCTATCTTTCCTGCTCTAATGTATGTTTATTTTAAATAACATCTTTAGATTTATTAGAGATATTTCTGTTTTGCATGGATGACTCCTGTNCATGCAGGAGAAAGGATATATAAACAAAATAAGTTCAAACAGATGTGTCCTCTGGTACAGAGCCTAACTCTCTGGATTCACTCTGTGGCTCAGAGTCAGGACTGAATTGAGTCTCTCTCTCCTCTAAGCCAGCTCCATGAGTATTGGTGATTCAGCAGTTTGCAGTGAACCATGCTGCTGCCTCTTCTCCTGATCCTCTTTATATGAAGTTGTTGGCACTCACAACATGTTTTGAGGATGATACTTTCCTCATTTTACCAGAAAGTATTCATGAAAAATGTGTTGGACCATAAATGGGAGTCATTTTTATTCCCAAGCACATCCTTAAATAGATTGCAGACTGAAACATCAAGGGGATATTTGGTTATCCCATGAGTCACTGTATGACACACATATATCCAGGCACTGTCAACTCTGAGAACATCTCTGCTGTTACCCAGCTAACAGAGATTGTAACACACGATAGGGTATAAGATGAATTTGAATATTAAAGATATGGAAGTGTCTATGTCTCATAATTTTTTATTTTCTCCTGTAGGTACTTTATAATAAATCAGACAAATCCTATGTATATTAGAAAATCACTCATGGGCTTTTAGATTCTGGAACCAATAATAAACTGACAATGGTTTTTGTAAGTCAATCTAGAGAGAATTTTAAAATTGTAGCTTTAAGTTTTTCCCTTTCTTTTCTTTCCTCTGAGACTTGGTGTTTCCGTGTAGCCCAAGCTGGCCTCTAACCCAGTCTTCCTGTTCAGTCTCTCGGGTGTTGTGGCACTCAGTTACACATTTCCTTATTCAATACATCTTAAAAGTCCACAGATGTATAATTTATAGAATCTACTATTGAAAAGATGCAAGTACTTCTCAAATTTTCAATAAAGATGCTCTGCATTCTCCATGTATGGCAGTTAGAATGCATTTGATTTTACGGAATGACTTTTTTTTTTAAAGCCATGGGAGGGCAGTCTTGTTTAACTTTTCACATTCTCCCACAGCCTGGTTGGAAGGCCATTCTTTGGCAGAAATCACTGGAGGGGGAGGAGAGCTCCAGGAACCCAGCTAACTGCATTTTCCAGGGTTTCACCACTGAAGGCTAGCTGTTCATTGCTTTTCCTTCAGGGGAGATGTAGTGTGGAGGGGTTTCACACTGTCATGAAACCTGCCATTTCTTATTTGCCAGACAAAAAGGGGCCTAGAGAGTTAGTTGTTTGGCAGGNTAGGTAGAGATAGACCTTGTTTAAAAGTTGTATTTGGAATTTGAACCTCCAGATGACAAATACATACCTAGAGTTGTGCAAATGTTAAAATACAGAAACAGACTACCTGGAGTGGCCAAATGAGGAAGATGTGAAGCTGAGGGAGCGTCTGCCTAGAAAGGTGTTCTGATTAGTCAGCATAAATGGCAGGAGACAGCACCTTATATTTTACATCCTTATTAGAACCTGTCTTCATTTACTCCATCTCAGTGAATTTCATCATATAGAGGCATAATGTGAACTTCGAAGCCAGCAGGAAAAACTGTCTAGTAGACAGATAATTGCAATTCAGTCTAAGTGATAAATATTTAGAAGCAGTATCATGAGAGCACAAGGTGAAACTGACTTAACAAAAAGAATGAAATCTGGGAGCCAGGTCTTGTAAGATACAGCCAGCCAGGTCTGTTAGGGTAGGTCCAAACACACACACACACACACATACACACACACACACACACACGCTCTGCAGTGACCAAAAGGGGAATAAAGTTCTATCCACTAAGTCTACATCCCACAGACTCTGTCAGTCTTTCATAGGCATGATTTAGATCCCTTTCCATCTCTGTAGAAGAAATACAGAAGTGGAAGTAGGTTCTAAATCTTAATTTGCCTTATAGTTAGCAGTTTTCTACAAAATAAGAGCACATGGCAACTTTCACGCATTCATTCTGCAAACACTGATGCTGCCAGATGNGTCTGCTACTGTGTTAGGAATTAGTGATTTCCATGAATAAGATAGAATACAATTTTTGCTTACAAACATCGACAGTCAAGGAAGGAGGAACTCTCAATCACGATGGCCAAGTTGCTTTGTGCAGATGTGTGGAAAATGCAATTTCTGTCAAGTCTTAGTTACAGTGAAGTCATTTGAAACATGAAAAGGTCAAGGTGAGCTTCAAAATGACCAAAATGCAGTTATGGAAATCACAGTGTTTCATATCTGTCTTAGCCTTAATAAGCAAGGTGAATTCCTTACCATGTTCCTTACAGACACAGCAGTATCAATTGCATTTCAGAGGTAAGCAGGAGCACTGTTCATATTGACTACTGCTTTGATATTTCTCTATGGAGGTTCCCAGTGTGCATAGAGATCTATTCATTCATGTAGATGAAAGATACTAAGGAGATATCATGGGATCGATATCACTTCAAAATGATTAATTTTTATTTTGTTCACAACAAAATAATCTGTCTATAATTGAATGTTTATAAACTTCTTTAGGTTTAGTGTACTTGTGAAGCCAGGGGCTTGAGATAACCCTGCTGCTTCCTTCAGGGAAGCCTTTGGTCTTTGAAGACCCACNATGCTTCTGAGCTTCACCCAAGAAAAATCCTCACAGTCTCTTCTCAGCGAAGGTCCTTTCTCTGAAACAAAGCATCCTATAAAAGGCCAGATAATAAATGTGTAAGGCTTTACTGGCCTGTCACACATACACACATTGGAGGATAAAAGCAGTCTGTCCATAGATAATATAAGTAAAATGAAATAAAATGAAAGAATAAGAAAAAATAGGTGTCAGGCCAGATTTGTCCTACAGACTNACTTCCTGCATGCTTGTTCTAAATCATTTAACCCTCCTTTTTAAGTTGATTGGACTAGAAGAAGACACACTATATAAGGGTACCAAATGTGTCAGCCACTCCCAAGGTGATCTATATAACAGGTGTGGAAGAAACCTAATAGGAGATCTTTGTACCAAGTCATATTTCTGGACAGACAGACAGACAGACAGTAATTGTTGCTAGGGTCAGCTGGTTCCAGAGTTGTGAGTAAGCTGAAGCTATAAGTAGAGGGAAAACTCAGAGTTAGAAAAATTGCATCCACTAAGAAGTTGGTAAATAGTATCAGGAGTGGAGACTGTGGGCTCAATAGTGATGGGAGTCCATTTCAAGAGACTGAAGTTCTGATACCACAAAAGACCTTGGGAATGATTNTGTGTCTTTTAAAAGATCCTATNGTTTTGAAACTACATTCCAGCTTTAGTTCCTTGGTCCTTCAGAGTTTCTATTGTTCTTATTGCCATGGGTAGCCTCATAGCTTATTTCTTATTGCTACAGCAAACATCATTGGATATCTATTTCTAAGTACCAAGGGAACACTCTCCCCTGCCTGNAGGTTGGGAACCAGAATTGTTTATCAAATATNCATTACCCAGTATTGGCTATGCTAGATTTCTCTGTTGATCTCTCCTTTTTATATTTGTGTAGTCTTTCAGTGGGCTGAATAACCGTAAGTANTTTTTTTCCTTGAAAATGCACAGGCATTTTCCCTGAGGCATTGGACAAGACTAAGAATGGATGTGTACCCTCTAAGGCCCCTCAGAGCAGCTCTGTGAGGTGTGAGGACTCCGTATGGTTAAAATTGTTTCATGACAAGTCTAGTTTATTCCAGTTGTTGCTTCTATTGAGGACCTTGGTGAAAATCTTTTCAGATTTCCCACCTGAGTGCAGTGAAAGACTCTGGGCTGCCTGAGAACAAGTTTCAAAGGTTACATGATTAATCAATATGCCTTTATGCCCAGTTATCCCCAGCCTGAGACACATCCTTCAAGTTGTGCTTAATGGTCCCTAGAGCTTAATTCAGTCCTTGTCATCACTGACAAGGTTTAATGGTCCTCTTTTCTGACTGCCAATCTTAAAATAACAGATTTTAGAAGAAATTTTTGTCCTTTTCTTCTACAATATGGGTAGAGAAGAAAGTGCAATTTTATGCCATTCAAGGTGAGAACACATTTTTGTCTCAGNAAGAATGAATTCTTAGATTTGTTAACATATCTCCTTGCACAGCTATGCTCATGGATATTTTATTTCCCTGATTCATTCTTATTAAAAAAAATAGCCTTCCTCCGGAAAAAGCATATCAATTGGTTATGTAATACCAAATGCTTAGCCCTGAAAACATACATG
>LZPO01008435.1:2294-25709 GCA_001675575.1 Neotoma lepida | reverse complement strand
CTGAGACACTGGGTGGTAGCTTGAGCGTATATGAGACCTCAAAGCTTGCCTCCACAGTGACACACTTCCTCCAACAAGAACACACCTACTCCAAAAATGCCACACCTCTTAATATTGCCACTTCCTTTGGGGGCCATTTTGTTTCAAACCACCACAGCCACNCTCCTTACTTTCATGTCTTTCTCCATCCCTAGATTCCACATTAGAGAGAGAAAACACATGATGCTTTTCTTTGTGGGACTGGCTTCTTCCACTTCCATTCATTTTCCAGAAAACAACATAGTTTCATTCTTTCTTGCTGTNTAAATTTCCATTGTATTGTATATATAAGTACTACATTTTCCTTATCCATACATTCATAGATTGGACACCTAAGCTGATTCCATAACTCAACCATTTGTGAAATTGTACTGTAAAAACCATGGGTACATAGACATTCCATTCTTTTGGGAATATCCCCAGAAACCATATGACTGGATCCTATAGAAATTCTATGTTGAATTTTTTGAGTAATTTCCATACTGGTTTCCATTGTGGTTAGTATCATTACATCCCAGTAAGCCCCACTCCTGCCAAATAGCCAACGACATTTATTGTTTTTATTTTCTTGAGGATGGCCACTCNGCATTCTGAGCTGTGAGACAAAAATCCCAGAGTACTTTGCAGTTCCCTGTGNGCATAGGATCCTGAATACCTTTGCATGTTTTTATTGACCACTTATTTATACTTCTTTATTTGTAGTGTCTTTACAGCTCAGCTACACATTTGTTGATTGGATTATTTGCTTTTGTGTTCATTGTTTAATTTTTCTGAGTTCTCTTATGTTCTAGAGGTCTGTGCCCTGCTGGGTGATTACCNGAAGATTTTTCTCCCGCTCCTTAGGCCTATCTCTTTACTCTGGGGATTGTTTTTCTGTGTAGAAGCTTTTTAATTTGAGCCAACCCCATTGTCAATTCTTATGATTTCTGAGATTCTAGAGTCCTATTCCACAGGTCATTGCTTCTGCCTGGATCTTGAGCAATTTCTTCTTTGAGTTTCAGAATTCCTGGTCTTATATTAGGTCTGTGATCAATTTTGAATTGGGAATTTTGGGGGGTGGGGCCCAGTATGGAAGAGGACAATCAAATTTGTGTCTTCCACATGTGGATATCTGGTTTCCCCAAGGCTTCTTGTTAAAAAAGCTGCTTTCAAGCAATNTTTTTTGTTGTTTTGTTTTTCTTGGTGGGGTTTTTGTATTTTTGGTATCTTTGTCAAGAATTCAGTGGCTCAAAAAAATATTTCCTCCTCCTTGAATTCTTGCCTCCCTGCGTTCCAACATGTCCAAAATAGTCTCTTAAAACAACCTAACAATGTATCAACCCCTTCTCATGGCTTACAATCATCAATGACTTTGGTTCCTTTATTGACACTAACCTGTGAATCACCNACCTTCACCTATGTAACTCTGCAACAGTGATTGCTGCAGCTTCAGCGTGTACTCACCTGGAGGACCAGTTCAGAGTGCTGGGCCACAGAGATCATTGCCACAAGCCCTGGAGTAGGTGCAGAACTTTCATTTCTTTTTACCTGAAAGAATTCTGACCAATACAGTACAGGCNCTCAAAGCCAATTGTTTTGTTAAAAGTTTGCATAGAGATACGGCACAGCAGAGCACTATGGGAGTATAATACTCAGTTACTAAATCTTAAAAACTATGTTAGNTGGTATGGCAGCATCAGCAAATGCAGCAGTTTGTCATTGGGAAAGTTATTTAACCTCTCGGTCTCTGTTTCTCTAACTATGGAATGAGGATACTACAGCCTGTTACATTTCTACAGGAATATGAAACTGACCAAATGATAATAGATGTGTGTTTCATACAGTATAATGTTACTTATATCTTTGATGCCATCATGGGTAAAACAAAAAAAAAGAATAGGATTCATCAAACAGATTAAATTTGTACTGTTTATAAATTAAATTTGTACTGTTTATAAATTGTTTCATTGAGAAACACCAGAAATGCATTAGAAAGATTTCAATGCTCCTGGTCATTTTGNATACAAATGTGCACTGAATTTTAGCAACAAAGAATATGAGTAGAAAACACACTTTTGCCTTTCAGTGCTTATTTCTTAGACTAGCTTGTGTTAAAAATACAAGGGAAGTAAATCAAGAGAATGTGGTTCTAACGCTAATTGATATGTGATTTGAAACGAATCACTGGACTTCACTGGACCTCCATATTCCAACACAATGAGGAGTCTCCCCAGCTCTCTAAAATGCTTCTGGGTCAATAAATCAATAGTCCTAATTGAGTAGACAGGGCATGCACACATGGACAGATACAAGGAAGCTTGCAAAGTAATTGACCAGCAAGTACTCACAAGTACAGACAGTATCTATTAAGTATTTAGGTAAGTCAACTGGAAGAGTGACCCGACTTGGGTGGCCCTACTCAGGAAACATTGACATCTTGACTGGTGAGTCTCATGCCAACAAATTGCTTACAGTAGAAAAATTAAGAATGAAGTGTGNCTTATGTGAGACTGACCTACATGCATTACAATCTCCTCGCTACATAAACTGACCAGTGAAATTCTCCTGGTGTCTGTAAATGCTGGGTACTTTTACATTTATTGTTTTACTTAACTTGAGGGAGTTTAGTGACTTGTCAAANGTCATCCAGCTAGCAAATGGAAGAAAGAGANTCNAAAGAAAAATCTTGATTCTTAGTCCATCCTTCCACACTTGACCTCTNCCCGTCTTATACNAACTGATTTGATGCTAGACNTCATAGAATCTGCTNTACAGGCTGTGTTTGTCTCCCACAACCTTTGACTTACTTAACATTTTTACATTTTTTAAAAAGTGAACTTTTTCTATAATCGCACCCTCCTTATTTTGTTTTTAAATTAAATGTATTTGTTGGTGAGTTTATACATGTATATAGTTCATTTGGGTTATTCTCACCCCACAGCCTCTCTTCTCACCATCCCACCCTCTCCTTCTTACAAATCCCTTCCTCATATTTATGTCTTTTTTAGGTGGTCTCACNAGTCAGTGTAGAACTCAAGACAATGACTCCTCCTCCCCCAGCATCCATCAGTTTACAATAGTTCACCTGGGAGGTGTAAGGCCCCATGAGCTGATCCATGACCAACCATCTGTGTGAATCAACACCAATAGTTAGAAGACAGTCTAATACCATGTCAAATCGGCACAATAACACATTCCACCCTATGACCTCCACAGCCATGGGGAGTTTTCACTAAGTTTACTGTACCGGGGGTGGATTCCCTTCTATGGAGCAGACCTCAGAGAGTAGTTGGTTACCTTTATAGCTTTAGCGCAACTGTTGCAACAACAGGGGCATTTTGACTGGCAAGTGGGTATCATATGAGCTTGCAAGGTTCACAGCTGCCTAAGACTGATGTGGACTCTTTGCCACNAGCAGCCTACANAGNCTTCACAGCACTCTCTGGCACTATGAACACTGGCCAGAAGGGAGATGCTAGTCAAGTTCCAGTTGGATTTCTCCCCATTGTACAAACAACGTGTGTGGTGTCCTCAGTGATGGGGCTTATAATCTTGTTCTCCTGAGTAACTGCGATAGCCTGTGTGGTGTGGNGAGCCTCTGGAGCCTTCCTGACTAACAACTCTGAGGAAAATAGCCTCTGNNTGGCACCTCTGTTCAAGTGCTTTTTCAAAAAATATTTATAATTAGCTTACAGAGTAATTGATTTCCATCTTTTTCTGTTACTACCATCCCAGGAGCTAATACTTTTAAGTTCTTGGTAATTCTCTGTGCACCATGAAGGAGTAGTGATATGATGTGCTTCAGTCACAACCCCATCTAGATCATCCTTCCAGCAACAACTCTTTTATAGTGAAACATTCTTTTGAAGATACAGGATTCTGTGTGTGTGTGTGTGTGTGTGTGTGTGTGTGTGTGTGTGTGTAAAACATCATCGCTAAGTTACTTTGTGATACTTTTTCCTCCCATCCATCTTGTTAGTCTTCACCATGCTCTCTTTCTGGTTTAGCCACTGGAGTATTTCCTTGAGTTGATACTAACAGATGAATGCAGGGTGCTTTATTAAGATGCATGAATGTGTCACCCCATGCCATGCTAAGCATCAGCTTCTCAGGAGGGCAGCTGCAGTTCTTCCCTAGAAAAGAGTCCCTCCCTGAGCTTTCTGGGGAAAAAAAATTGAATGTTCAGGCCATTCTGTTAGTGCCTGAAGCAGCTCCCTGCCTTTTCTGTCACGAGTCCTCTATGGGAAACCTTCCATAAAATGAGATGAAAATAAACCAAGAGAGGAGTGTATCTGTCATGCATCAGACCAGATACCCTGGTTCAGAAAGCTCAGAAACAATAACGTGAAGTCATATTCTTTCTCGGCCAGAGGCAATTGCAGAGGTGCGGATTGCACACAGTGATCTGGAATCGGGGCTGGGCTGTGAGTAGCACGAGCGTGCATGTGCAGCCTTTGTTCAGGTGCTTCTGCCTTGAATTCGTGACTCTTCTTTCAACACCCTTCATCAGAGGGTGTGCTTCGTGGTGATGACATCTCATGCAGCAAGCTTGAAATCATTTCTAAAGCTGGAATTGCATGAGCATGTTCCTACCAAGTTCGACATTTTGTTCACGCACGAAAACAGAACTTTAGCTGACAGAATCTACTTGGTTCAAGTATTCGTAGTGTATGTGCCCATGTGAGGTGTGTACTTGGGACTGTCTGAACAGGAAATTAGATTGGCNGAGGATGGTCAACTCCAAAGTGTGTGATGGAAAAACTTATGTTCAGTTTGTTGTATATTCATTCCTCCAAGGCTCATAATTGNAATATACATATATGGCATTTATCAGTGAATTTAAATAGGAATTTTTTACTGTTGAATAATTGATTTTTAAATATTTTCTACACAGGAAATCCTATTTGAAATCAAGTTGCATGACATGCTTTTCTATTACTAGATTAAAGATAAGTAAAATTGACTATTGCATATAGTAGTTACCCTTATCCGCATAATCTAAGCACTGAAGCTGTAGCTAACACTGAACCCTGCATAACATGACTTTTACCATGCAAACACATGATAAAGTTTAATGTATGGATTAGGTAAGGCAAGAGATTGCCAATAATCAACAAAATGGAATAATTCAAGCAATATAGTNAAATAAAAGTTTTATGAATATAGATAGTTCTCTTAATTATCTTATTTTACTGTACTTCTCCTTTTTCTTCTTGAAACATTTGATGATACAATGCATATGTGGTAAGATGAAAGGTGTAGTCATTGTGCTGTAGTAGAAGGCCACTGTGGGAATGGTATCTCATAACCAAAATGGCTATTAAGTGAACAATATATAGTACAGATTCTGTACACACGGATGATTGACATCTCAAGCAGGCAGAGTGGCTGCAATGGTAGTTNCNATGATGGTTTGTGGAGGCCATGAGCACCTTGCAGTGGCATGNAATTTAAAATGTATGAATTGATTTCTTAATTTTTGTTTTCTATTTCCAGGCTATGGTTTATTTGAGGCTAACAGAAACCACAGAAAGCAAAACCATTGCCAGGTGAGGTGGTGCACACCTTTAACCCCAGCACTGGGGAGGTGGAGGCAGTCAGATCTCTGAGTGATTGAAGTCAGCCTGGCCTACTCACAGAGTTTCAGGACAGCTAGAGCTTGATACCCTGTCAAACACACACACACACACACACACACACACCATCACTCCATGACTAAAGGGAGACTCTGGAATATGTTCTTTTATTGAACTTGATTGAGTGAAATGGAAGTGATGTAGAGTAAAATTCACCTCTTCTTGGTGTGTACTTCTATGAATTTTGACAGATGCAAACAGTTGTATAACCACTGTCACCATAATCTAAATGCATGTTTTTATTTCCTTCAAGACTTCTTTCATGACTTCTATAGATAATCTTCCTTTGTTCCATTCCTAAGCCTGTAGCAACTACTGATCTATTTCTTTAATTAGCCCTTTGCTTTTGCAAAATGTCACATAACTAAAATCTGCCATCTTCATTTAGAATAAAAATTTTGGGCTACATTTTTGCATATTACCATACTTTCCCCTTTTATTTCTAAGCACTATTCCATCATTCATATAGATTACACTTTGTTTTGTTAATTTATAAGTTATCAAACACTTTCCTACCAGGTTTTTGGCTATGACTAATAAATCTGCTGTGCACATTTGATCCGATTGACGTTTTCATTTTTCTTAGGTAAATTCCTACAAGTGGAAGAGTTGAGTCCTATGATAAATTTACATCTCATTTCTTGAAGTTATTATATATATTAATGTGCATATATGTGTGCATATGTGCGCAGGTATGCATATGCCTGTGGAGGGCAGAGGTCGATGTCAGCTATCTTCCTCAGTTACTTTCCACTTTATGTTTTTTGAGGGAGAACCACTCATTAGACCTGGAGGTTTCCAACTTGCCTAGACTGGCTACCCAGCAAACCCCAGGGAGCTATTTGCCTCCTGCTGTCAGCATTNGGATTACCAGTGTGTGCTGCCACAGCTTTTTTTTTTTTTCCAAACGGGTACGTGGGATGGAATTTAGGTCCTCATGCTTGCACAGCAAGCATTTTACAGAGTGAGCCATTTCCCTGGCCTGTGTATTTCAATAGGTAAACAGCTTTCCAAATGGTGACGTGTGGTGGCTAGTCTTATGTCAGTTTGACACAAGCTGGAGTTATCAGTAAGGGGGGAACCTCAATTGGGAAAATGCCTTCATAAGATCCAACTGTAAGGCATTTTCATAATTAGTGATTGATGGGGAAGGGCCCAACCTACTGTGGGTGGTGCCATCCCTGGGCTGGTGGTTCTGTATTCTATAAGAAAGCAAGCTGAGCAAGCCATAGGGAGCAAGCCAGTAGGCGCACCCCTCCATGGCCTCTTCGTCAGCTTCTGCTTCCAGGTTCTTGCCCTGTTTGAGTTCCTATCCTGACTTCCTTCAATGATGAGCAGAAATACGAAAGTGTAAGCCAAATAAACCTTTTCCTCTCCAACTTGCTTTTTGGTCATGGTGTTTTGTCACAGCAATAGAAACCCTAAGTAAGACACGGTGTCATTTTATATTTCTATTGTCATTGTACGAGAGATGCAGTTTCTCTATTCTCTCAAAAAGTAGCATGATCAGCCTTTATAATTTACCTGTTATGACAAGTGTCTCATAATATTTCGTAGTGGCTTTTATTTACATTTTCTTAGCAACTCTTTAAATTGCTAGTAGACACTCAAGAAAACATGAAATAACAAACATTCCCCGTTTTTTTTTAATAACCTGTATGTTTTCATTAAGTGGCTATCTAAAACTTTCACATTTTTAAAAGGTTAATTTTTATTTTTAGTTATGTGTATGCATGTGTGTCTATGTGTGGATAAGTACACTTACACGCAAAGGCTATAGAGGGCATCAGATCCCTTGGAGCTGGAATTATAGGCTGTATTGAGCTACCTGACTTGGGTGTTAGGAATCAAATTTGGGTCCTTTGCAAAACCAGTATGTTCTCTTAGCCACTGAACCATTTCTTCAGCCCCTAATTCTTTCCCATTTTTAATCAGACTGTTTTATATTATCGAGTTCTGAGAGTTCTTTATGTATTCTGGATATCAATCCATAACTGA
The DNA here is from genome assembly GCA_001675575.1 of Neotoma lepida. Lineage (NCBI taxonomy): Eukaryota > Metazoa > Chordata > Mammalia > Rodentia > Cricetidae > Neotoma > Neotoma lepida. The sequence continues at coordinate 18,057 of LZPO01008435.1, read as the reverse complement.
TAGGTATTACCTAAGAATTTTTTCTTACTTTTTTATTTTTCTAGCCCTTTCTTAAGAAACAGTGTTGTTCAAAGAGAAGTTTTTGATTTTTATTGAATCAAAGTTTTCTTTTTATCTTTTTTCTTTGATAGTTTATGCTTTTTGTACCTATACAAGAAGTCTGTCTAACTTTCATATATATTCTTTGATAAAGAAAGTAATTTTTTTTTGTAAAACCTAGAGAAAAGTTGTCTAGACTTCAAAACTTTCTTGAAATTCACTCTATGTGAACATCTTGAAGATACCTTTCACAAATAAAGCTTTCTGAGTTATTTTAGTTCATAGAGTTCTTTGCCTCTGTTAAAAATTTGTTTTTGTTTGTAGAACCACCTGTCCTTGTAAGGTTTGGCTGTCAACCTGACACGGTCTAGAGTCACTCAAGAAAGGAAGTCACCCGAGACACTGCCAAATCAGATGGCCTGTGGCCATGTCTATAGGGTATAGTTTTAATTATTAATTGATACAGGAGGAGCCAGCCCACTCCAGGCAGTACCATCACTAGGCAGGTGGTTCTGGATTGTTTAACAAAGCCAGCTTGTAATGAACATGTGAGTGAGCTAGCAAGCACTGTTTGTCTATGGTTTCTGATTCGAGTTCCTTCTTGAGTTCCTGCCCTGACATCCTTCAAATGATGGGCTGTCACCTGGAAGAGTAAGTTGAAATAAATCCTTTTATCCTCCAAGTTGCTTTTGGGCAGTGTGTTTTATCATAACAGAAAGGAAACTAAGACACCATCCTTAGGTAGTTTTATTGGTTTACATTGATTGATCATTCTAAGGTACTCAGAGTTCTTTCCCCGGTCAATGTTTTGAACCTATTTTCTTTCGCAATAAATTTTTGATGCTCCTTGATNTATGTATTTTTGGCAGTCATTTATAACCATGTTAGGCTGTAGTTTAAGGATATGATGATAACCATAACCCTTTTCTCTTTTGCTTTATGTAAAGGCTGGATCAACTCTGCAATGAAGGATGTGTGCCCTTCTTGAAGTCATATCTCAGGAAAGTACAATGGTGGCATTTTGTTGTTGGTAATAATTATCATTGTGTTATTGAACGTATTTCCTTTTTAGCTTCAGTTTTTCAAGGAATCTTTTCCTACAGCTTTGCCACTGAGATGGAATAATATGTTCATTTCCTGAAATATTTCATAATCATAAAGAGCTCTGCACAGAAACAAATCATAAGCAACAGAATCTGAAACTTCTTTCAATGGNCCTTAGTTTTCTTGTGTTAGTGCTTAGTCTTAACACTGGCTATACAAGTTAAGAATACTCATGTTTTTGACATGAAAAAAAATATTCATCTTGAATGATCTTCTACCGAAGTGGTTACTTCCTTATTAAGTTATATCACTAGGGCAGCCACTGGCCTCCATGATACATGTTTTCCACGGAATCTACTACTGGCAGTAGAGCACGAGTTTCTTGAAGATAGCAAGTACTCTCTCCTTCATATCCCCTGTACCCTAGTAGCACAGCTCAGGACTTTAATTCAGGTACCAGGGAGATGAAAGTATATGTTGAAGTTATGTCAGGATTGCTATGAGCTAATAAAGCACTGATGTTTCTGTATCATTTTTCTTTCTGGGAACAGAAGACATGTGGAGATGAAAAGCTAAGTTTTAGAGTCACATTTTCTTGGATTTGAATGCCAACTCCAATTCTGTCCCACGCTGGCTATGTCATTTGATACTTTTTTCTTTTGTACATCTATTTTCTTCTTTTGAAATTAGTATGTACATTATTCTATATAATACTACTATTAATGTGTGTGTATGAGAGACAGAGACAGAAAGAGACAGAGACACAGAGATACAGAGAGTCTTTGTGCATGCCACAATGTATATATGGTGATAAGAAGACAACTTGTGGGGACTGGTTCTCTACTTCCCCTGTATGGGTCCTGGATCTCAATCTCAAGTCCTCAGTCTTGGAAGCAAGGGCCTTTACCTTTTGAGCCCTATTTATGGGCCCACATTAATCTTCTTATTTGTAAAGATAAGAACATCAGACTGTGGGCTTTCTTGAGCGTTAAGTGAGCCACACAAAGTATATAGCACAGAGCATTCAATATGTAGTAGGTGGTAGATGTTAATAGTGGGGGCATCAGAATATATTTTGAAGTATATGTATGATTGATACATTGTACACCCTAATAAAGCTTTCCTGGGTTCAGAGAACAGAACAGCCACTAGATTAGACANAGAGGCCAGAAAATGGTGGCACACACACCCTTTAATTCTAGCATTCAGGAATCAGAGGTCTGCTTTGATCTCTGTGAGTTCAAGGCCACACTGGAAACAGCCAGGCATGGTAACTGACACACACCTTTAATCCCAGGAAGTGATGGCAGGAAGCAGAAAGGTATATAAGGTGTGAGGACTAGAAACTAGAGGTTTTTGGGCTATTTTTTAAGCTTTTAGGTTTTTTTAAGCTTTTAGGCTTTTAGCAGCAGTTTAGCTGAGATCCATTCAGATGAGGACTCAGAAGCCTGCAGTCTGAGGAAACAAGGTCAGCTGAGGAGTTGGAGAGGTGAGGTTGGCTGTGGTTTGTTCTGTCTCTCTGATCTTTCAGGATTTACCTCAATANCTGGCTCAGAGTTTATTTTTATTAATAAGACCATTTAGAAATTCGAGTTACATATATGTTCATACCAGGAAAGCTTTTCTGCCTTACAGAGCCTTCTAATACATTGAATTTTATATGAACAACTATAAAATGCTGTATTAGTTTATAGAAATAATTATCTCATGAGCCTTCTAGAATTTTCCTTATCTGTTTGATCTTCACTCTTCTTCTTGTATGATGGCCTGTGTTGTGTGTGTTGATGCTTTTTTGCTCATTAAATCTAAGTGCTGCATTTAAGTTGAGTCTCACCAACTGTAAGGATTATGACTTCCCAAATGGAAAGTTCACATGAGGGGTTCTGTGTTTTAAACATGCCACTCACAAATGTAGGACTGTTATCTGTAGACTCATAACCAAAATACTGTAATATTTCAGTGGTCCTAATCATTTGAAATGTAAAAACNTTTATGCAATTTAAAGTATTTTTAAAGTATCATGTGCCTGCGTCCATATGCATTGCTGATGCTAGAAGCGAATGCATGTCACACCATTCATTCATTTGCTCATGCATCTAGTTTTCTTTTGTATGTTGCTTTTTTCTTTTTATTAGTATGTATTCGCTACACATGTTTCCATTATTTCACGTTTAGCCTTTCTATTCNTTAATTCTTTTCTTCCTCTACTTTTAATGGGGACTCATCTAAAAGTCAGACCACTATCCTTCCCCTTTAAGACCTACTTCTTGACAGCCATTGTGCTCAGCCCCAGAATGCTTAGTCACAAGCAAAACAGCTTCTTACAAGTGCCTTAAGTTGGAAAACTGGGGTAAAGTTCATCTGGAAAAAAAAATCTACATTTTCTGAAAAATAATACTATTTTAAAAGTTAAAAAAACAATATTTGGAGAAAGATAGTTTTAAATTAGCTTCGCGAGCATGCAGGTACCTTTCAGCAGGACTNCAAGAATACCATCCATCCTGTTCAATTTCACATCCTCTAACCCCCACGGACATTGAGGCCTTGTGTGTGTGCCATCAATTTTCAGGCTCCTTGCAAACTGAAGAACTCACGCATGGCAGATACAATCTTTTCTGTTACTTACAATTTCTCCAGAGTGTGTTCATGCTGATCCCTGCTTTGGCTCAATAAATTTAAGTACGCATGTTGTTGTATCTGATAAAGTAGTAATACAAGTAGGCTGAGATTCCTGGCATCAGGTGGATGATGTTTTACATACAATTTTGTTGTTATGGACAGATGTCTTCTGTTCAGAACAGCCAGATAGTCCCTTCTTCAGTGATGAAAGTTTCCCCTTCCTCTTTTCTACNTTCTCTGCACCCCGTTTCCTGCCTCCCTCCTCTTTGGAAAGTACCCAGCACCCCTATAAAACACACACATCTGGGGCATCAATTCTCCAATTTTCTGGATGTCTTAAGCTAATGTTTCCATTAGTTTGTGTTTGCTTCCTTGAAGCAGGATAATTGATTTGCCCATATCCAGATCTATACATTATGTATTAGTAGATGAGAAATCACATACAAATGGTAGGACATGGCAGGCGGCAGCCACACAGATTAGCTTCAGTTGATCAAATAATAACTATAAGTCAGCTCTCTGCACTGGGCTCAATGAGTCTCCAGAGGGAANTCACAAGAATCTTTTCAATTTTTCAGAATGGCTTTCCCTTTCTTGTACTCTTAATAAAAACATTTGTTCCCTGGGCATCCTGGGGTAAAATTTAGTCCTAATCAGTAACAGTCAGCATAGAATTAATTATTTAAAAAGCAGAAGTACGATGGGACTATCAGAGTTCAGGGAACAATAGCGGGAGAATTCAACAGGCATTAAAATAGCAATTATGCACTTCCTAAGCAAGTGTGGGCTTGTAGCAGGAGAAGATCGGTAGCTGACAGGTTGGCCCTGAGAAAGGTNCCTATGCACTCTTTGAATACATAAGCAGAGCTGGAGAAGGGAGTTGCCATTATTTTCTGGCTGAGAGAAAATGTTTTGTCAGTGATGGGCTGGAGGCCAGCAGCATAAATTTCTCCTCCAGTCTGAATATCTGAAAAAGTGCTTGCTCTTTGTATCTGTCGTTTTACAGACAGAATCTGGATGGATGTTAGAAGAGGCTGCGTTGCGACNTCTGCCAGAACCAAAGGAAAAGGGATATCGGATGTTTGACCTTGACATCACTGGAATGTCTCCTTAGAACNGGAATTTCTGTCTAGCCCACAGCTTCAGTGTTGTCTCAGGACACAGTGACCTCCTGCTTGGTCCTTCACCCTGCCCCAGGGGTGGGACGCGTGTAGGTAAAGGCAGCAGGTGAAACAAAGCCAAAAACAGCAGGGAAGAATGCTAGTTGAAGTTTATAATTAGGATTAGTGACGCNGCCTTGTCCCCTAGGAACTTCCAAGGTGAAGTTTGCGGAGCTTCACATTCAAGGTAAGTGTAGTTAAAAGGGATGATGGGCCAATCAGAGGAGACGAAACAGACTATGAACCATAGAGTGTAGATGTAGGCAAGTGGAGTGTGAAGAAACAGCTGAAAAGCAAAGGGCAAAAGAAGACTTGAGAGGGTGGTGTGTGTGTGTGTGTGTGTGTGTGTGTGTGTGTGTCAATATGATCAAAGTACTTTATGAACCAGTGTTAAGATGTCTTAAGGAAGCCCAATTTCATGTATAATTAATATACACCAATAAAAATAACTTTTAAACAGTAATGTGTAGTCCACACTGAAAGTTTATCAGATTCTATTTTTAAACATTTGGGGATGACAGACTATTGAAAAGTCAAATGGTAAAGAGATGGAGTCTTCTCTTGACTTTTGAATATTACTTATTTTATCTATTTGTTTGTTTTTATTTTAAAATATTTATTTTATTTTAAATTATGTGTACATATATGTCTGTGTATGGGTATGTGCAGTGTGCAGGTGCTGTCTCTTATACACATCTAGATGTGTATAAGAGACAGTTGGTCAGGTTTATACTTAGGTTAAGTGCTTTACAAATAATTCGTATTTCACCCCCCCTTGCCACTTTAACAAGCCATGTCAACCTACACAAATTTACTCTCACCTCTGATCTTTCAACCCTTTGTCTGTAAAACAGAGAAATGATTTCGAAAGTGTTACAAGGATTCAGTGGACTGAGGTACTTAAAGCCGTCTTGTGGGATCAGTCATGTGAATACACAACACCACTACCAGTTGTTACTATGGCTTCTTATCAAGAGTCTAACAGAAACTGGCTTTCTATTTTGAAAATTATACATTTTAAATCAGCATGTAATGTTTTAGATACCAATATGACATTTTAAATCAAGTGTGATTTTATGATTCTCCTTCCCCCAGCACTTCCAACCCCCATCCCCTCTGTCCCCGCTTGTTGTCAGTCTTCTCCCTCACAGATTATTTTTCTCCTTCAAGAATCGTGTGTCTAGCCGGGCGGCGGTGGCGCACGCCTTTAATCCCAGCACTCGGGAGGCAGAGGCAGGTGGATCTCGTGAGTTCGAGGCCAGCCTGGGCTACCAAGTGAGTTCCAGGACTGTCTCTTATACACATCTAGATGTGTATTCTGGGTCCCCTCTGCAGGAGCAGAAGTGTGTTAACTACTGAGACATCTCCCCAGTGCCATTCACTAGACTTTTGAACCCTTGACCTTTTGTGTTCATGGTTTTCCTATCTCCTTTCCTCTTGTTGGTCAGGTTTATACTTAGGTTAAGTGCTTTACAAATAATTCGTATTTCTGTCTCTTATACACATCTAGATGTGTATAAGAGACAGGTTCTTACACTGTCTTGTTCTCCTTCCCAGATTCTTCGAATTTACCCACACCTGTCTGTGTATGCATATGCATATATTATAGGCTTGAACCTGTCTCTTATCTATATCTTTGTAAGCATCCACTAATTAGTTGGTTTCTTGTTGGAGAAGGCTATCTTTCACAGACAGCGCTCTGTGGATGTTCCTTGCCCAGTATTCGATACTTCCTAAGCTGAAGGTTGTCACTTGACATGAAGTGGTTCTTAGTTACTTCAGTTGTTTCAACATTGCTTTATGCACCTCTACCTGCTCCNGGCTTTTATTAATCCTATGAGATATAAACTCTTTAAGGAAAGTGTACACAGCATCCCTTCTCCTCAGGGGCTACTTGAGGCAAGATTCAAATTATGCTGGATAAAGAATAGTTAACACAAGAGTTGGAGAAAAATTCTGATGTCATCTGTTTTCAACCTGCAGCTGTTAAGTTCCCACACAGTTTTCCTGGTCATTCAGCGTTTGGGTTAGTGTTTCAGTATCGACTGGTATGTAGGGAAAAAAAATGTCTTTTGGATTCAGTACAAATAGCATATTTGAATAACTGACCATCATTTAATATTCTCAGACAAAGAATAAGAAAAGATGTTTCTGCCTCCTCTCCCGCTTTAGTAATCTCTATGCATGAGGCAGAGCAGACTCTGTAAACACAGACAGTAGGAACACACTTTAAAATAAATAGTTGGTTGCAATAACTGCAATGTGGGAGGGATGGCTGACCTTTCCTGGCATACAGTTTGCTTTGCCTGAAGAGATTCGATTTTTCAATGTGATCATCATCTCGGGCAAATCTCCTTTTTTTGAGAGCATTTTTATACTTGTGGGCTGTCAGCTCTTGCCTTGTTCCCCTGCTCTTGTTTCTCTTTCATGGCAAATTGAAAATATCCTACCCTAAGCACTTCATTTCTGGTGCCATTNCAGTTCCAGCTGGTAGAGGCCAGTGTGCCCCATGAATGATAATGTTCACAGCAGAACCCAAGGCCTAGGCCTTGACCAAGGATGCCACTTGCTGGTTTGGAAGGACTCCTTTATTTGATTGGCTATTGTAAAGAGAGAAATAGTGCATAATTGTATCGTTGCCACCAAGCAATTACTTTTTTTTTGTAAGACATGAGAACTGTTTTGATATTATCACCTTGAGATGAGATGTTTAAACCCAGGAGAGAATGAAGGATGAGAGCAGATGTATCAAAGGTTTGGTAATGTGGAAAGTGAGAGGACAGCTATAGAAGGGAAATTACTTTTTAAATTTTCAAGAATTTCAAAAAATTTCCAAGAATTCCTTTTTGAGCTGGCTACTGTGGGTTTGTCTGTAATTCCAGAACTCAGGAGGCAGGAGGATAGTGAGTTTGAAGCCAGACTGAGCTGAGTAGTAAGACCATGTCTCAATCTCTCAGTCCTAACCCAGTCACAAAATTAATAATGATGATGATGATGATAACAAAGTTTTAAAAAGATGTGTTTGGTCTAAGAATGTGGCTTAGTGGTAGATTACTTGTGTAGCAAATGCAAAGCCTTAATTTTGATCCTCAACACCACACACATACCAAGGCAGTGCTGCCACAGTTATAGGTAAAGTCNGTTAACTGGAAGGACAAGAGGGGAGACCNTTCATTCAAATGGTGCTNTAGGCCTGGAGAGTTAGCGAGGNGTATTTGAGCAATGATTCCATTAAGTTTGGCCCATATGCAGATGTGTGGGACTGTTAGATGGCAGACATAGATTTGTTTGAAGACTGATAATTATACCAGATGCCTTAGGATGCCTTCCATTCTATAACTCTGTTTTTTACTTACCATGATTGACAGGATATAAAAGTTTAGGTTTAGCCACTTTCTTCTTGAGGAAATATGATAGACCTCTTCTGTATAGTGAGTGTCTGAATAGGAACAAATATGGAAGGTGTGCCAATTTAGCCTTTACAAAATGCAGGGAGATGAAGAATGTGGGATACTCATCTTTTGTGGACTGTGCAGCTCATGTGNTTCCCACCAATCACCTCATCTTCTGCTCAAATGAACTTGGAAAGATTCAGCTATTTTATTGATAAGAAAGCAAATCTCAGAGAGGTTAAATGACACTACTAAGATCTCTCTGTATTAGGAGGCAAGTTAAAAAGATTTGAACCAAGTCTAACTCTAGAACACACAGCCTATGTGGTTGGTATTGGGGCAAGCAGGAAACAGTGGATGCATGGTGGAGCCTAGAGACAGAGGCCAGTGCGGCACCTGGGAAAACTCCCTTGAGGAAATCCAGGGCAGAANGTGGGACTGAACAGAAAGAGACATGAGTTAGGGAGAAGTGGGAGCAGGTATGCTGTGGAACACACAAATGAACTGTGATGATATTGTGTCCCCCAATATATTGTGCACCTTAATAAACTTATCTGGGGTCAGAGAACAGAACAGCAACTAGATAGTCATAGAGGCCAGAAAATGGTGGCACACACGCCTTTAATCCTATCACTTGGGAGGCAGAGATCCATCTGGATCTCTGTGAGTTCAAGGCCACACTGGAAATAGCCAGGCATGGTAACTGACACACACCTTAATCCCAGGAAGTGATGGCAGGAAGCAGAAAGGTATATAAGGCCTGAGGACCAGGAACTAGAGGCTTTTAAGCTTTTAGGTTTTTAGCAGCAGTTCAGCTGAGATCCATTCGGAGGAGGACTCAGAAGCCTGCAGTCTGAGGAAACAANATCAGCTGAGGAGTTGGCNAGGTGAGNTTNGCTGTGNCNTGTTCTGTCTCTCTNATCTTTCAGAATTNACCCCAATACCTGGCTCTGTGTTTACTATTAATAACACTGTTTAAGATTCAAGTTACAACCTGTCTCTTATACACATCTAGATGTGTATAAGAGACAGACAATGAGCAAACAAATGAAGCAGAGGAAAAATATGTTTAAAAATGGCCAAAAATTCAGTGTGACTCAAATGGGGGCTCTGGAGAATGGGCAGGACTGTGCAGGGGAATGATAAGACTAAGGTGGTGGCTGGACAGAGATCTTTAGCTGCACAGTGCAGCATGTGACTCAATTCCAAGTGGCTTACCCTGTCAGTGATGTGAGTTCAGAGACAGTTAAAAGCAATATGAGCATCGGTTCCTTAAGTCACTTTGGTAGAGGTAACGCTGTGATGCTACGGCTTTCTAGCCCGAGTCTTCCCCAGTGATCTTTGAGAACACAGTCCCGGATCTGTGTGGAGNAGAGCACTTACCGAGTCAGCAGGTAGATCAAGGGATTTTCTGTCATCCNNCAAACTCAGGGTTATCTCTTCCCTCAGTCCACATAGTNGCCAGAGACCCTGGAAAAANCTGAAATGGTTTATACCCATTGACAGGCTTATCAGGCAAAGCAGCTCAGACCGCTTCTGCAGAAGACAAGATAGCAAGCTTCTAAGAGGAAGGAAGGGTATGACNGGCCCAGCAAAGCATGTGCATGCTAAGATGCAAATAGCTGCATGTCTACTCTCCATTTATTTTCTTATTCTTAACCAGCCCTTGTCATTTATCTAGGCATCTTTACTAAAGAAATGTATTTTTCACACACACACACACATACACACACACACACACACACACACGCACACACACATTGCCATTAGGATTAAGGTGAAAGCATTCTTCATTCTTACTCAACTGAAGCTACTTCCAAGACTAGGAAACACAGCCCCAGTTAGGTTTGTGCAGACACCGGCACCGAGATGTTCTAAGCCAGGCCCGGTAAACAGGCAGCCTGTTGAGCAGACAGAGATCTGATCTTGGTCCATAAGGAGTGAGGGACATGCAGCATACAGACTGGGTGTGAAATGAGCTGCTGAGGACGTTTGAGATGTGTGTGCTTATGGGGCAGAGGAGAAAGGAGCACACTGACTTACCAGTCAGACCTGGGGTAAAATTAATTCATTTATTTAGCAGATAACATGTTAAGCATTTACTATGTGTGATGTGGATTCCATGTCAGATGTGGAATTAAAGTAGAGAACAAGAGAGAAAAGGTCCCTTTGTGTAGTGCTCATGTTCATTTTTAATCTGTAGATTTAATCATCTTTTCAACACAATTTACAGGAAAAATCTTACAGAAAGAGGTCACTGGAGAGGGCTGTACCTTTTGGCCCACTATTCCAATCTGCTCTAGTATCTGTTTTTATACCACTGAAGAGGAATGCTTTTTTATGTTTAGAAATAGTTGAGGAAATGGAAAAAAAGTCATGATGTAAAACAATAGGAAATTTTAAATCCTAGGTATAAAATTCNATTGGAACAAGTCTGTGCCCCTTTGCTTGTGTGTCCCTAGTCTGGGGCTGCTGTCCCCCTGCAATGGCTGAGCTGAGCAGCTCCCATGGAGANGCCGAGGCTTGAGATGTCTAAATGATTTGCTCTTTGGCCCTTTTCGGACTGACCCCTGGTCTNAAGTCTGTAGCTCTTTGTGACCTTCTCCTTTCAGTTCNTTCTCTTCTGACCTTCCCCTGTGATTGCTCTTGTCAAGCAAAACAATCTTTTCCCTGTTGCAGACCCAGGGATTATCTGTTATTTGACCTTTCAGCAGAGTTACACATGGTAGCGGTTTCTCTTCTAACATTCTTTTCCTTTCTGGCTTTTATGACATGACAATGACATATTCGTTCCTTCTTATTTCTGTTGTCTCAACTCCCCATTCTCAATAATACAGAAAGTAGAGAAGAGTCAATTATACATATCCAGCCTGTACTTATGTTTCATGAGATACTTTAATATTGCTATGAAACACCTCCACTGTGTTACACCCACGCTTGCCTCCAGCTAGCTGAAGCTGGTTCTCCAAAGCCCTCATCTTCCCTTTCTGCCAGCTACACACAATGAGAAAGGTTAATTCATTTTAGGATGCCTTATTTGGTGATATTTTCTATTTCCTGTTCCAGTCAGGAATACCTTGAATCTATAGAAAATGTGGGGATCTCTACAAACACTGGGGCCACCAGATTAAAGACCTGGGTGAGGCAAGAAGGAAGTCCAGTTCAATGCGACTCAAGAGCCTGTGTTGGTTCAAAGTTCTTGAGTCTGACACCAGGCAGTTTATTTTAAGCATATTTTAGTACAATTTGGAAAAAAGTTTCCNAATGTGACANGATCCCATGTGCTCGAGGGGGCATAATCACATCAAAACTCTTCTTAAAGTACATGCCACTTTTTCCATGAAGATGCATTCTATAGATAGGTTACATGTGTTATCTTAAGGGCCAAGGGGAGAATCTTGTGTGGTCTGTCATGCAGATAGCATAGAGATCACCTAGGCTATTAACTACCACCAGTCCAGCTTGTGGAAGCCTGGGGAACCGCTGGCCATACAGATACCTCAGAGGCCACGTAGGCTATTAGCCACTTCCATTCCCAGCCTTCTGGGTGGAAAACAGGCTATACATCTCTTTGTTGAAGANACAACCCTGTGTGTTTAGCATTCCTGGTTCCCCTAGTGCTTATNGGGGAGTGCAAGAACTTTTGTGCTCCCACCACGGAAATGTGGAAAACAGAGTCAGGAAGTTGTCTTGGGACANCGTCATTCTCAAGATCATAAACTCAGACTGGGAGGATGGCTCAGTGGATAAAATACTTGCCACACAAGCACAAGGATTGCAGTTCAGATCCCCANCATCCTAGTAAATGCCAGATAGGTGTGATGGACAACCTGTAAGTTCAGCACTCAGAAAGCAGCAACAGGAGATCCTTGATCTCCTAGAGCCGCTGAATCAAGGAGCTCTGGGCTCAGCTGGGAGGCCTTGCTTCAGTGAATGATGTGGANAGTGACTGAAAAAGACACCCAATGTCAACCTCAGGTCTTTACGAGCATGCATGTGCACTCATACACNTGAATGCACACATCACACATGCACACACACCCCACCCCCACAAACATACGTTCCAGAACGTCAGCAGAATGTCAACCTTTCCTAGGAAAGCACAAAACACTTCAGTTCCCAGAAGTCCAAGGAGAAGCTTATATAATCTGTGAAGAAATGCAGCGTAGGCACCTGCACTCAACTGTTCTCTCCCCCAGCAGTCTCTACTCTCCCAGGCCCAGGCAATTCCATCTGCCTTGTCTCAGGCTTACAAAGAGGACTTCCACTCACTTGTGGCAGGGGTGTTTGTTCCANGGGATGTTCTCCAACTCTGCAGAGCTGCCTGTTTGGATAGCCCAATTATCTCCTATCATTTATTATTGTTATTGATAGTGCTTCAGTTACAAAGCTGTGTGAGGTTTGTGGTACACTCAGGTTCTACATGATCTTCTTTATAAGTCTAATTTTGTAAAACTTGAGGGTGTTCAGCAGCACATGTGTTAATGTTTGCTAAAGGCACAGAACCAAAATTTTCAATCTTGGGGTCTGAGTAAAGCCTTTAAGAAACTCTTAGAATACATATTTGGGTCATTTGAATGGCATGTGGCCTGTTAAAAACCTACTGTAAAATGAACCTGGCTACACTATGTTGAATGCTTTCACTAGCAACTGAGAAGGTACCTTAACTTAAAACAATTAAAATTTATTCTTCGGTAATTTCCTCTGTGTGTACAATGTATTTAAATCCTATTTGCCTCCCAGACCCTTCCCTAATTTCCTTCCCAACCTTATTTTCTTTCTTTCCTCCTCCTCCTCTTGCTGCTCCTCTCTACTCCTCTTCTTTTTCTTCTCTTTTTAAAATAATCCAAGTCCAGTTAGCGCTGCCCACATGTGCACAGGTGTAGGGCCATTCACTGGCAGAGGAGTGCGCAACCTATCGTGGACCACGATGTTGAAGACAACTGGCTCTCTGTCCTGAAGCAAGGATCAGCTCCCAATAGTTAGAAGTGCAGCCCCTCCCCTCCCCATGCAGGAATGTTGACTGGCCTGAATTAAAAAAAAATCTGAAATTAGATATATTTCCATATAATATATCCTAATTTCAGTTTCCCCTCCTTCAATTCCTCCCAGATCATCCCCACCTCCTCCCAGCCCAAATCCACACTCTTTCTCTCTCTTACTAGAAAGCAAACAGGTGTCTAAAAATAAGATAAAATAAAAAACAAACAAACCAGAATAGGACAAAATGAACAAACATTAAAAAAAAAAAGAGCCAAAGATCTTGTGCAGGCCACAACAGCTGCTTATTAATTGATGAGTATGGTGGCCCCTTATGTCCAGAAGACACTATCTTGCAGCAGTCATCTGAACTCTGGCTTTTAAAATCTTCGTACAACCTCTTCCATGATGTTTCCTGTTGTTGAGTAGAAGTGTGACGTAGATGTCCCATTGAGGGCGGGACACACTACAGTCTTTTTGCACTTTGGTCAGTTATGGATCTCTGTATTAACCACCATCCATGGGAGGGGGCTATTCTGATGAGGGGTGAGAACTGCACTAATCTATGGGTATAGGGCTATCCCTATATTTAAAAGGTATTTAAAAGGTAGTTTAGATCATGTCCGTTTAGCAAATTAATAATAGTAAGCTCTCCCACAGGGCCCATAACTCCCTCCCCTCTCCCTAGCCATGGGTTTGTGGCCAGGTTTATAGTATTAGGTGTGAGTTCCTTCCTGCACAGCAGACCTTAAACCAAGTTAGAACGGATTTCTGCGACCCGTGGAGCATTCCCTCCCTCTGACTCCCGAGACACCAAGCGCCCCCTGGAGTTTTTCAGGGGCACAGCAGCTTCTACTTACTGCGGTACTGGGCTTGCATCCTCAACACCAACTCCTGGGAATGGCCGGCCAGCTGGGAGCGTTGGCCTTTCTTTGCTTGCCTGCTCTGGCAACAACAGATAATTTTGAGCTTTATTGTTTTCTTGTTGAGTTTGGTTATTTCATTTAGAAGGATTTCCCTCTTGCTCTCTTGTCATTTTCAGTGTGAGTGTTTCCTCTCTCCCTCCATTTCACCAGAGATCAGTGATTGCTGTTAGGGTATTATAAAACGTGGCAAGTTGGTTACAGTCATTTTGAACCTGGTATAGAGTGGCTTTCTTTATTTCCATCTCTGTTGTTTAGGGAATTGAAGACTCTTTGAAATCAGACTGCTCTGAAAAGGCATCCAATCCACTTCTGTCACCTATTTCACATGTGACAAGGAGGCCATGCTATGTGAAGAGGATTAATAATCAGTTGGACTTGGAGGAGAGATGGAACAAGACAGTGACACACCTCAAGGTCCACACACTTATATCAAACAATGTNATCAAGTGTGTGGCTTTACTCTGAGCTGGATCTAGAAGATTCCCTAAAGGATCATGCAGAGTTTTTTAGTAAATCTTAAATTATACATTGAGTTCTCCCCAAAGAACAATTTCATNAATTGCTAGTGTTGAAAGCTAGAATCATGGTGCTTTTCTTACATTACAGAGCGTGTTTCAACACAAGTCTCTTCTTTACATAATCCCAATATTAAGGAATAATTTTAAAAACAGTAAATCTGAAATACCTCCAAGGATATTGACTTAATCTCTCCTTCAGGTATCATAAGAGTTACAAACAAGATATATTTATGATAATATTATCACTCTCAAATTTCTAAAGGCTTTTACTTAATCTTATTTTAAACAGTCAAAACATCAATTAGTAACTCTTCATAACTGCAGGGACACTGTTATTCTAAAAGAGGCTACCCAGAATGAGGAAATGACAGTTTCACTGATGTCATGCCATCATTCATCTAGGATTATAGGGATGTGCCTCGCTGAGGAAATGAGCCAAGGGGGACACACAGATGTCATTTGTGGTCTTGCCNGGAGAGTTTTTAAGGTGGAACTGCTGTAGGTAATATCACGTGCNTCCTGGATTCTGTCATTTACTTCCTCTTGATAAGTTCCTGCATACTTCACAAATTCCCAAGCCCTGCTCTCAATGAAAACTTTTTCACATGGCATGTGAGATACCACGCACTCCATGCCCTGACTCTCTCATTGTGCCTCCCTTATATCTGCTGCAGCCCTAGACANATTTTGTCTCCAAACCCTACAGAATTCTCACAGTTCATTAAGTGAGTCATGCTATGTTGATCTCTGCAGGCTTAGATGTACCCATTGCTTCTTTCTGGAATATTCTTGCACCTCTTGCCTTTCTTGTCAATGTCCAAGTTTTAGTTCAGTAGTCAACACTGCTGTTTGCTGGTAGGATGGTGTGCCATCCAAAATTCATGTAAAACCCAAATCCTACAGGATTAGTAGGTGTGGCTTTGAGAGGTTGGTCAAGTCATTAGGGCTCTACCATAATGAATGGAGTTAGTATCTATAAATAAGCTTGGAGGGGGGTTCCTTTCCACTTCTTCTGTCATGCAAGGACACAGAATTTTTATCTTCTACATACAGCAACAAGACACCATCTTGGAAATACTGAAAGG
>LZPO01008434.1:35051-66962 GCA_001675575.1 Neotoma lepida | reverse complement strand
CCACCCCTAGATCTTATAGGAGGTAGATTGCCTTATGACTGGGAAGCGTATCTCCCTCCTCTAAGCTCAGAAGGCTAAGTCCAGAAAAAACTCACTCACTTTTCCAGATACTGGTTTAAGGAAAGGAAATCCATCCACTTCCAACCAATCAGAGGCAAGAAGTCTGCCTGAAACTTCGGCTAAGGCTACTGCTTTCCAGGCAAACCTCATGGGTGTGGCTTGCAGGCTACTTTCTCTCCCTTCTGTTTTCTCTCCTCCCTCTCATCCTTCCTTCTCATTTTAGAGATTCTTTTTTNCCCAAAAGGAATTATTTTTGTGGGTTAGTTTTGTGTTTGTATGAGTTTATAGGTACCATGTGCACGCAGATGCCCACAGAGGCCAGAAGAGGGCATCAGATAACCCTGGAACTGGTATTATAAGAGGTCATAAGCCGCCTAATATGGGTGCTGGGAACTGAACCTGGGTCCTCTGCAAGGACAGTGAGTTCTCGTAATTTTTGAGCCTTCTCTGTAGCCCCCAAATGCATTTTCTTGAGATGAGATCTCACTCCGTAGCCCAGATTGGTCTTTAACTCATGATCCTTGTGCCTCTCGGGCACTGGGATGACAGGTTTGCTAAGCACCATCACACCCAGACTTCCTTTCGTTTTCAAAGTGGAAATGATACACGAAGCTTCACTAATCATTTTGGGGCCATGAGGCAATAAGCTCTGGTATAAAAAGCTAGTAACTAAAGACGGAAAAGGAGTCTGTGTTTGTGATATTAACAGAGTCCCAAGCTGCTGGATTTCCTATTAGATGAGATGAGTAACTGTCTATATTGATTAAATCACCCTTAATTTGATTTTCTATTGTTTGGGACTGAAAATGTTCCTATGTGATATCCCTTCCTTTTAGTCAAAATTCCTTTCTGAAATATTGTACTGCCGTCTTCTTCATAGCCCAAATGCTATCTTTGATGGCTACCACAGCTTCCCAGCTAAGATATTGTTGGAGACCACTGTGTTAGCTGGGCTTCAGAAAAGATCCTCAAAGACTGTTTGAGTTTTTAACAGACATCTTCCCTAGAGAGGAAGACATAAAGCCACCATGACGGAATGGTGGATCTTGTAGTTGATACTTTGCAGAGGACCAGAACTTTGGTTTTTGCTCCTTCAGTCTTCATATAGAAGCGGCCACTTGCTCTACCTATACCTTCCTCTGAGCCTGCTACTCAGAGTGTCCCCCCGCCCAGCAGGGCTTGCATTCTACTTTTTAAAATGGCCAAATCTTCCATCCCTGCCCAGAGCTACTGAATCAGAAGATGTGCTTGAAGCAAAATCTCCAAGTTCCTCAAATGCAGATTAGGATCGACAGGCCTGGCCCAAGAAGCTACAGGGTGGCTGGGGCTGGAGAGAGCTCGGGTTTCCAGTACCAGGTCAAGGGCAAGGCATAGTGTCATGAGAAGTTCTCATCTGTCTCTTTGTCTGGTTATGGAGATCTGGGGTAAAGCCGAACTGCTAAATAAATAAACACAATTCTTTCAGAGTCATTTGGACAGGGAGAGCAGAACCAGTCAGCACCATCACTTGGTCCAAGATTCTGTCTTCCCTCTGCAAGAGACATGAGTTAGGCAGAAATTGAGAAGATGGACAGAGATGGAAATAGCAGTGATACAGTATGAGGCAGGCCTGATGGAGGCTCAGCCATGTACTGTAGGCCNTCATGTGGGTCTCTGTACGAGCATCTGTTCATGCCATGGAAGACCCAGGAGCACATCATTGGCAGCACCTAGAGTCCAGGCAGTATGGGTTATCTGTGCCATTGAAAATAAACATGTTTGCACGAGATTCTTGAATGTCAGAACATTAATTTCCATGAAATACACTGCTATTACACAGATGGGAAGACTGTCCCAGAGAATTTCTGCCCCACCCCACAAAGCTTCATGGGAATCCAAACTATAATCAGAAGTTATTTCATTCAACTGTCAGGAGATATCTCTGACTTGGAGATGACCAAAACTCTCTCTGTGCATGTGCAGAGACGTGGTTTGTGTGTGTGTGTGTGTATGGGCAGACATGTGGTTTGTGTGTATGTGTGTGTGAGTGTGTACACAAATATTGGCTCATGTTTGCACAGGTCAATAGCAGGTAACATTCCTACCTTGGGCTTTTACATATATATATTTGGGAGTTTTGACATTGAAACAGACCGGGCGGTGGTGGCACATGCCTTTAATCCCAGCACTCAGGAGGCAGAGGCAGGCGGATCTCTGTGAGTTCAAGGCCAGCCTGGGCTACCAAGTGAGTTCCAGGAAAGGCACCAAAGCTACACAGAGAAACCCTGTCTTGAAAAACCAAAAAAAACCCAAAAACAAAAAAAAACAAACATTGAAACAGGGTCTCTCATTGGCCAGCGGCTCACTGATTCAGTGAGGCTGCCTGGCTATCCCATCCCAGGGATCTTCCTGTCTCTGCCCCTTCAGCACTGGGATTACGAATATGTCCTGCCATGGCCAGCTTTTTAAATGTGGGTTCAGCAAATTGAACTCAGGTCTTTGTGCTCACAAGGCAAGCATTTATTTATTTATTTATTTATTTATTTATTTGTTTGTTTGTTTGTTTGTTTGTTTGACATCTGGACCACAGTTTTCCCTCCCTCCTCTCTTCCCAGCCCCCCACCGCCACTCTTCCCCTCCCTGCCCCTCCATGCACTCCTCTTCTGAAAGGGCACGCCTCCCCCTGGATATGAACCAGCCATGGCCTATCAAGTTGCAGTTAGACTAGGCACCTCCTCTCTTATTAAGACTGCAGGATGAGGCAACCCAGTATGAGGAATAGGGTCCCCAAAACAGGCAACAGAGTCAGAGACAGACCCTGCTTCCACTGTTAGGAATCCCACAAGAAAACCAAGCTACACAACTGTAACATATGTGCAGAGTGCCTAGGTCAGTCCCATGCAGGCTCCCTGGTTATTGATTCAGTCTCTATGAGTCCCTGTGAGCCCAGGCTAGTTGATTCTGTGGGTTTTCTTGTGGTGTCCTTGACCCTTCTGGCTCCTACAATCCTTCCCCCCTCTTCTGTAGGATTCCTCAAGTTCCACCTACTGTTTAGCTGTGGGTCTCTGCATCTGTTTCCATCAGTTGCTGGATGAAGTCTCTCTTATGACAATTGGACTAGGCACCAATCTATGAGTATAGCAGATTATCACTAGGAATCAATCATTGACATTTTTTGCTGGTTGTGTTTGGTTCTATCCTAGGTATCTGGACTATCCTGCTTCTAGGTCCTGGCCCTCCAAGCAGTGTCAGGGGTGAGCTCCCTCTCATGGTATGGGTCTCATTGGTTGGCCACTCCCACAATTTCTGTGACAAGGCAAGGTTTTATCAAATGATCTATCTTCCCAGTCCTTGGGGACCATTACTCTTAAAAAAATCATTTATTGATATGTGTATGTGATTCTAAGGATCAAATCTAGACTCACATGCTAGGCAAAAACCTTACCAAGGAGCTGCACCCCAACTTTATCTCCAAGGTCTTACCAGACACCTCAAGTTCATTCTCAAGTGCTAGAGCATAAACAGTAAGATTCAGTCTCCATTCTGCTCACTGTTGTTGATGACGCTCCCATAAAACTTTGTGGGAAATTTGATTTGGCCACTACACTAATGGAATGTTAGGGCTAGCATAGCAAAGCAGTATGAAGTGTATGATGCAAACAACAAGATTTGATAATTTTTGATAGTCTCATGGTTCTGGAGGCTAGATGTGAAAGCCAGAGCACACACACTGAGTTCTCCCAGTGGCCTCTCCCCTCAGCTTGTGGATGGCTGCTGTCTTATATGTCTTCATGTCACCTTTATATGCATCTGTGTCCCCATACTTTTCTATAAGGACACAAGTCATTCGATCTGGATCTATGGAAATGACTCCATTTTGATTTAATGCCCCTTTAATACTTCAGTTTCTAAATCTAGTCGTATTATGAGGTACTAGGGGTTAGGACTTCAGCATATGAATTTGAGAGGACTTCCAGTTAGTTCATAGCAGTGACCAATAGCCCTGAAATGAGTCTGTGAGTAGCTTAGCTCTACAGAGCAAGAATGATAGAGCAACTATTGTTTTTAATTACATTAATAGCTCACGAGCCCCTAAAAAGGTTATTTTGTCTTATATTATCCTTTGACAGATTAAGAAACTAGGTCCCAAAGATGTAATGTGACATGTCTAATACAGTCAGCTAACATTGTCTGTGGCACACAATGATAATGGGAGTGAGGCATACAACTTTATCAGAAACAAAATACTTTGCTTAAATGCTATTGTATATCACATCAGCATGAAAGATACTGACCTTGGGGCTAAAGAGATGGCATAGGGTTAAGAGCATGGACTTCTTTTGTAGAGGACTAGAGTTTGGTTCCCAGCACCCATGTCATGTCAGGCAGCTCACAACCTCCCATAACTTCTGCTCCAGGGACTCTGATACCTCTGGCTTCTGAGGGCATCTGTATTTGTATATACATACCGTCCCCACCCATGTGCATGCACGTGCCCCCCCATAATAAAAATAAATCTTTTTTAAAAATTGACATCTTTCTTGTGTCTAGGAAATCTCTCCGGAAGAAAGAGCCTACATATGGTCCTGCACTCTGGTAGCTTGCTTCTGATGACTCTGCCTGAGTCCTGAGCATCCACTTAGGATATTGCTAGGTAACATCTCCAGCACTAATGTAGCTCTCAGCTGAGATGCTTGCAACCTGTTCCAGGACCACCAGAAGCTTCCTGACCCTGCCTTCCTGGTCTCTGAGTGGCAGTCACACCTGCCTCTGATATCTGTAGAGCCAGTGACAGAATCCCAGCATGATGAATTCAGCTGCCACAGTTATTCTGCTCTATGTCCACAATCTACTTGCTGGTGGAAACAGCCCCAGGGAGAGAGCTTCAGCCTTAACTTGTCCAGATCTTGCCATCGTATGTCAAGAATGGTAGAATTCAGTTTGCCTCTAGAACTCTTAACACTGAAAGAGTCTGAGAAATGTGTTTTTCAGCTCTCTAGACTCTGCAGGACAGGAATGTACACAAGAAGAGGTGATGGAAATCGAAAGTACCAACCCACTAGCATCAGCAATTATACTTTTGGTTGTATGTATTTTAATCCGTAGACGTCATCAGCCAAAGATCACTTGGAGACACTGAAAAAAAATTGGTTCCCTATCTTACTTTTTAAGTACAGTCTTACTGGAACATAGTGACGTTCATGTATTTATATATTGACTATGATTTCTCTTATGCACCAAGTGGCTGAGTAATCATGACAGAGACAATGTAGCATCCCAAGCTGAAAATACTGTCTGGCTCTTTATGGAGAATGTTTTCTGACCCTTTAGCTAAATCCTGCAATGTCCAGCCTCCCTTGCAGCTATGAGAAGTCTGGTTGATTGTGGTCCAAGGACATAGCAGTGAAAGTGATATATACATGTATGTCTTGTTCTTAATTTTTTACATCTCTCTTCTTGCTTCTGGAAGGCATGGCAATCTTTCTGTAGGGGTTGCTAGTAAATATTTGGGACCATATTTTATAGGCCATGGANTCTCTGTTGACTCTGTCTTTGTAGCAGAAAGGTAGTCTGTGACAAGACCACCCCCACACCCCAGAAAAAATAGAGCCTGGCTGCATTCTAACAAGATTTTGTTTAAAAATATATGGGCTGCAGAGATGGCTCTGTCGGAAAGGTCCTTGCAACACAAGCGGAAAGACCTGAGTTCAGTCCCCTGGAATCCATGTTAGTATGTACGGACACATGAAGTATATGCCTGTAATCCTAGCACTGGGCAGCAGAGACAAAAGAATCCTGGGGCTCCAGGTTCAGGGAAAGGCCCCGCCTCAATAAATGTGAAGAGTGACTGAGGAAGGCATCCCAATGTTGACCTTTGGCCTCTAGCCCTCCCCTCAAATACATACAAGAAATAAATGAAGTCAGGGAAAGGAAAAAGAGCACATGGTGGCAAAGTCCAGAAACCAGGGCAGTGCTCCCAGTGGTCCCTTCCCAATGGAGTCATACAGGGACACAGACACTTTGTCTTCCAGCAATGAGGTGTGACAACATATGAGAAATGTTCTTAGCCAAGCAAGTTCCCAGCTTTGGTTCCAAGGTTTTTATTGGAGATCTGTTACATGGACATCAGCATCATAGTGCCTGACCTCAGCATCATAGAGCCTGACCTCAGCATCATAGTGCCTGACCTCAGCCACTCTCCAGCTCTCCAGAGCAAAACCAGACATTTGCCATAAATCACATTCTTAGCAGAAACTTATCTAGTTCTATTGGTAAGGCCCGAGGCATACAAACACACTGATCAGGCAGAATATTCCAAAAGCTCAGGGGTAGTTTTCAAGGCCAGAGACCATTCCGGGAAGTCAGCTTTACTTTGAAATTCAGAGCCTTTGAACAACCTAGGGCTGTTGAGTTAATCCTTTCTTTCACTTATGCCTTTTACTGTAAGTCAGACTGCCTGGGCTTTTCCTTCTCTTTCTTCTTGATATCCTTTCTTGATAGAGGTTAACTTGCAGCTTTTATGGGGACCCAGCACAAGAATGCAAACAGCATGGGTTTATCATCCATCAGGAGGGTGAAAAGGGTTGGTAACTGCTCATATGCTGGAAGGAGCAAAACAGCAACACATAAAACACCAGGGAGACATACAGTGGTCCTACACGGCTGGGAGGGGCTCTCCAGCTGTTAGAAACGTTAGGAAGGATGTCAGAAAAGAGAGCTTGGAGATGAGCTTGGGACCCCAGAGGGGCCACAGAAGCAAGAGTTGAGTACTATTGGGAGATATTTTGGGGCGCTGCAGGATGAGAATGTGATATCAATGTAGCATGACACCAACACACTGAGGCATGAAAGTTCCAGTTTGTTCAGGGGACAGTGGATGTCCCATTTGACTCTAGTGGGTAAGATAGTGCAAACACGTGGGACTTGTTTCCTGGAATGCTTCACTTTCATAGGCTTCAGGACCCTCCAACCTCATTGCCCACCCTTGAGAGAGTTGGGAAACCTGAATTAACTGACTTGACCTTCAGCCACAGCATCTTGTGAGATTTGTGTATGGACTTAAGATTCTTGTTGTTGTTGTTGAAATCAACACCCTGTGGAAGCCCTTGGCTTTTGGAAACTGTTTTTCCATAAAATATTTTCAAATCTATGGTTGATGAGAAATTGTCTACATGAATTTCATAAATTAAAGTTTTAAGTAGAACCACCAATAACAAAGGTATTATGAGACAGAAAAAGAGCAAAGACCTGACTTGTGTTTGTAAATGTAAATCAGAGAAGGGATGAGAAATAATTCAGATACAGAACCCGTAGGATGGAATTCTGGGAATGTGGGAGTGATACATCAACGAGACTGGATCCACAGATTGTTCCAAGGTTTAAAGTAAAAACTGAATGGAATAATTATACTGTTACCATACAAATGCAAAGATTGGAACTAAGTTCCAAAGCCTATTAAAATAGGGGTGATGTAGGAAGGGAGCAGGGACAATCTATTAGGTATAGAAATGGTAAATGTAAGATACCCAGGAAAACGTCCAAATGATGTTCATCTAAGCATCAAAAAAGAGTCTTCATCTGGAGAGATGGTTCAACAGGCAAAGAGCTTGCTGTCCAAGCCTGAGTTCACATCCCCAGCACCTGTGTAGAAAGCTGAGCACAGTGGCACATGCCTATAATCCAAATGTTGGGAGGGAGAGACAGGTAGATCTCTGTCCCTCCCATTTAGCCAATCAGTAATCCAGGTTTAGGGAGAGATCCTGTCTCAAAAATAAGGTGGGGATTAGTGAAGGAAGGTATCTGATGGTATCTGTGACTGTTCTGTCTTTGTGTGTGTGTGTGTGTGTGTGTGTGTGTGTGTGTGTGTTTGTGCTTGTGTACTCATCCCCTCACACACACACATACACCCTAGACTATAATTTGGGAAAGGATTGCAGTTCTGAGCATCCTTGGCATCAAGGTTCTGCAGAAATAAATAACATTATCAAGAAAGAATTTAGAGAGGAGACGAGGCAGCCTTAAGGAGAAGTGGGTGTCTGAGTGTCTGTTAAGGATGAGACACCAGAGAAAGTTAAAGAGAGTGGCAGGAAGGATGGGATTGGAAGCCAAGGGAGAAGAGGGAATCTCCAGTGTGACACGTCCTCAGAGGGCAGAGCATGATGGCAACAAAGAAAGGCAGCACTGGTTGACCTTAAAGGAGACACTGGTAAAAGTTCAGGGGTCAGGGCATGAGTAAGGCCTGGGAAAGTAGTGGAGAAGCTCTCTTATTTGGGGGAGAAGCAGGGACTTGTGGATTATTGGATAGCTGGGATGAATATGGGTTTGCCACAAGCGTAGGCCAAGGAAAGAAACATGAGAAGCTCCAAGTCCCTTTTTTCATAAGAACCTGGGACAGGGTCTTTCTAAGTCCCTCTTCAAAGTGTGGACACTGTGAATGCCCTTCAGAAAGGACAGAGAGAATGATCTCTCAATCAGTTCCCATCGGGCCACCCCACTCATCAAGGAATTTGGCAAGTCTATGGCTGCTGCCTCCCAGCCCGGGATCTCCACTCTTCAGATTAAGGAGCTGTTCTAACACTGTTTACTTTAGAAAAGATTAATGGTTCCCCCTCCTCGTTTCTCAGGGACAGACTCGAGTCTGTCTAGAGTGAGTCATTAAATGTATCTACTCCGTGGCTCTAGCTACAAGATTACAGATGTAAAATCATCTGATTTTGACAAAAAGCAGATGTGATTTTTCTTCTTCTTTTGAATACCCAGTTATATGGTGTGTGTGTGTGTGTGTGTGTGTGTGTGTGTGAGAGAGAGAGAGAGAGAGAGAGAGAGAGAGAGAGAGAGAGAGAGATGGTGAATGTTCTCAGATAATCGGACACTACTCTCCACTCTAATACAAAGCCTTCCTAAGAGCTTCCAACCTGTCACCCTCTCCAAGGTGACTCTCAACGACTTCACGTGAAATCAATTAATTTAGTCCCACCAACTCTCACAAGCCACTCCCATGAACATGGAAAATGTAAATGAACAAGAAATAATAATATCGATCTTTAAGTTTACAACACGCTGAAGGTGAGTTAAACCCCTAAGAACCTAGGCTGAGTGTGCTAAGGGCTATGGTAGTGATGTCTACAGCTAGAGAGCTCATACCCAGTCAAGACTTTCTGGTGGAGGCAGGGTGGGCACTGATCTTGGAGGGCCCTGATAACCTATGTGAATACACATCTGAATGTAGGGTTAACTGGAGGTAAGATGACGCATTCCAGGAAAAGAAATGTCGAGAAGTGTGCTGGTTTGAATGATAAATGTCCCCCATAGTCTCGGGACATTTGAATACTTGGTCTCCAGTTGGTAGCGCTATTTGGGGAGGTTTAAGAGCTGTAGCCTTGCTGGAAGATGGATATCATGGTGATATTTTGTGTATGCTCTAACAAATAAAGCTTGCCTGAAGATCAGAGGGCAGAGCCAGCCACTGGTTAGCCATAGAGGCCAGGCAGTGGTGGCACACACCTTTAATCCCAACACTAGGGAGGTTGAGACAGGAAATGATATGGCTGGGCAGAGAAAAGGAATATAAGGCAGGAGGAGACAGGAGCTCAGTTCCTTTTGGCTGAGGAGCTGGTGAGGTGAGAGGTGGCTCTGGCTTATTCTTTTGTCTCTCTGATCTTTCAGCATTTACCCTGATATCTGATTCCGGGTTTTTATTAAGACCAATTAGGATTCATGCTATGGTATATCATTTGCGGTGGGGCCTTGAGATTCAAAGCTTCATTGCACTTTCAGTTTGCTCTTTTGGCTTCATGCTTACATTTGAAGATATGGGCTCTTAGCTCCCTGTTCCGCCACATGCTTGCCACTTGCTGCTGTGCGTCTCCACGGAGATGGACCTTAAGCCCAAATGAACTCTTCCTTCATTTTATTGTTTCTGGTCATGACTTTTTTAATTACAGAGACAGAAAAGTAACTAATATAATAAGGAAGCACAAAGAGACCAATAATTCCAGTGCACAGGTCAAGCGTGAAATAAAAAGTAAAGGGGCTTATAGGTCCTGGTGTTGACAAACTTTGATGTCTGAGGTCCACTTGGTCAACTTCTGAATGATTTGCCTCTGGAGTTTTCAAGCCAGACTGCTGGGACCCATGTTAGGAACAGGCCAGAGTCTTCTGCTCATGAACAAGAACTGGCTAGCTGAAGGCCTAGTTTCACGAATGAACAAGGGTTTTGCTTTTGTTTTTATTTTCCTGAAGGAGACTTGTGATGGGAATTATGAAAGAGAAGACATAAGAAAAGTAGCTTGGCCACAAATTACATAGGCTGGGAAGAGAGGTATGGCAACTGGAGGTTGAACGTAGGGCCTTGCACACACTAGGCAATCACTGAGCTGTAACCCCTGTAGGGACCCAGTGAAGTCCAGAGTCAATGTGCATTGTTTGACATAGTCTGGGCCACGTCAAAGACTCCAATGCTTTGGACCCACGGGCATGGCAAAGCCTTCCTCTGGTCCATCTGCGGATGTTGATAGTGTGTATAGAAGATGTTCACAGCAGCTTCCCCTGTCACACCACCTTCCCCATCTTCCCTTGAGTTTTTGAGGCCTGAAGATGGATCCACTATGGAGACGTCTCCTAGTGCAACTAGCTAATCCTGCCTCCTTGTTCAGCTGTGTGCAATAACCCTCTCCCTCTGCTCAGCTGTACATAATAAATACGCTGAGCTTCCCAGGGGCCATAGCTTCTCCATCACAGAGCCCAGTCCACTCAACCCCAGCTTTTCCATGCGTCCCTGTGTCTGTCTGTTCTTAATTATCTCACTTCCCCCATCAGGTCAATCCCTAGAGCCATGCTGGATATGGCAACCTGCCCACCCCACCCCCAACCCTTTAACTGGATTTTTTTTCTATTAGCATACAGTCATTGAAAGTTATGGAAAAGAAATGACGTTGACGTAGCAGATGCAATCTAAGATCCTTATTATCTTCCCAGCCAGCTAAGCTCTCCACCCTCATCTGAATCACGATCTCCCATAAGTCCATAAAGGTAGAGTTTTTCCCCTTCTATAAGTGGTAAAATGTCCCAAGGAATCCCCACTTCACTGAGCATCTTTAGAACATTCTTGTGACACCCAGGAATGCAGAGTGGGTGAGTAGAGTCCAAATGTTCACCTGGCTCCTGGCCCAAGGACGACTCATGGTAAACCCTGTGCTATACATCATGGACTCCACCTCTAGGGCAGGAGTGTCAGCCCAAGTCTCTACTTGAGGATAAGGGGAATGAGTCATGGGTGGCAACGACACTCCCCCTGGGCTGGAAGAGCAAGTCAGGAGCCTGGTACGAGCCTGCAGCTCAGCAGCTTGCCAGGCAGTGGAGTGTATTAGTTACTATTCTTACTGCTATGACCGTTTGCCTGGCAAGAAAGTAATTTCAACGAGGAAGGGTTTATTTTGGCTCAGAGCTTAACAAGGGACACAGTCTATCATGGCGGAGAAGGCATTGCAGCAGGAGTGTGAGGCGATGGTCCTAGTAAATCCACAGTCTCTACAGAGAGATGACAGGCGGCAGGGCCAGATTGTTAAACAATGATCAGCAACTAGTGACTCTTTCCCTCAGAAATACTTCACCCCGTAAAAATCCCAGGACCTTCTAAAGTGACACCATTGCCTGGGGACCAAGTGCTTGAACTCACAGGCTCACCAGAGATATTTTACACAGTCAGAGAATGTGGAACCCTGTTGTCCCTGGAGAACTTGGGGGCTGTTTAGGGCTGTCACTTATTGCAAGGTGAGTGGGTAGAGTGAAGAAGACACTTGATGCCTGCTTTTGGACCCATCGCTGTTTAAGGATGATGCCGGCATTGGGAAGACCACTCCGAAAACCTGAGTAGCAGCTCCTCAAGCAGACAGAGGTCACCCGGACCCAGGTCACCTGTGTCCTCCTACTGCAAAATTCCCCCAGACTCTATCACATCATTGCTCCTCCTCCTTCTTATCTTCTGGGGAGTAAAACATGGTTTCAACTGGAAGATTAAACACAGACACCCTAAATGGAAGTTCTTCTTANGGGAGGAAGCTCAAGATTGTAATTAAAATGTTGGCAGTATTATGGGATGTCAGAGAAACTGTCACCTTGGAACAAAGGTTGGGCTAAAATAACTCAGAATGAGGAGAATCTTTTTAAAGAATTAGCTGCACCATATTTAAGTTCATCTGCATTTTGAACGCCAGGCAGAAGGTCAGAGGTGACACGCCTTGCATTTACACCGTGCTCAAATACAGTGTTTCGTATTGAGGATGCTTTTGCAGTTTGGTAGTCCTTGCAGCATTTTTGCAACTGTGCTAGCTATCCACATCCCTGGCACCTCCCTGAAAATGCCAACAACACTCCTTAGTCATTGGAAAGCTGAACTGTGCCTTGAGAAACACTCCTCTGTATTTCAGGGAGCCTGCATATGCTATCTCTTTGAATTAGCATCATGACTCAAAATGTTTGAACATCTTCACTCCCCAGCTGAATCTGAGATGGATTTCTGACTTATTCACATGCTGCATTGAGGGTGCTGCAGGGTTTCATCCCTAATATGCTGTCTCCTAATTCACTTCCTTTTAAAAAAATGTTGTACCACCTTTCAGTAGAGGTAGACTTGCATTTCATCTCAGTCAACCCGTAAATAGATGTACCTGGGATTTTGTTATTATAATGCTAGGGCTCTTCTAAGGAACATAGATTTTGTTGAGTAGAGGTCTTCTTGAGGTAGGTCCTTGAGGGATCTGTCACATAGGAGCTAAGGAGAACTGGTCTCATGGGACTAACACAGGAGGGAGATCTTGGAGTTCCCATGGACAATAAGGAAGGGAGGGGAAGAAAAGAGAGAGCCAAGAAGGTCTTGAGAAACCTTGAACTATATTGCATGATCCACCCCGTGGCTCCTTTAATATAATGTATCATTGCACTGCAACCTTTAATATAATATATTACTCATGAAAAACTTAGAGTTAATGTTTTGTGTAAGATGTGAAAGGGCTGGGATGACACTTGGGTTGGGAAAGACTGATGTAGAGATAGTCAGGTGGACCCAAAGGCCCGAGGCAGAAGGAACCATGAGTAAACCTCTTGAGAACTGTCAGACATCGAGGGCAGGGCTTGGGATGTGCATAGCGCTGGAGTCTGTCAATTCACTCAGATGTCTGAGACAGCAAATGGCCTGGTTCACAGCTGAGTCACAGAATCCAGTGGAGGCTAAAGCTCTGTCGGAGTCTATAGTCCTTTCCAGGAATTATAGCAAGGCTATCCAACTGATGCCAGAAATAGACTAGCACCAAACAGTCCCAAGGCAATCAATTTGAAGATCTCTATTCTCTGTGTTTTTGTATGAACATTTCATGTATGTGTTCAGATGTGTATGCAGATGCATGTGGAGGCCAGAAGTTGACTTTGGGTGTCTTCCTCAGTTGCTTAACAATTTAATTTTTAAGACATAGTCTCTCGCTGAACCTGGAGCTCACCAATTTGGCTAACCCGGCTGGTCAGTAAGTCCTAGGAATGCTCTTTCTTTTCCCCCATGGCATTGGGGTTATGGGTACACACTGTCATGTCCAGCTTTTTCTATGTGGACTCTGGGGAGGGTGGAAGAATGAACTCAGGTCCTCATGTTTGTGTAAGAACTTTACTGACTGGACCATATCCCCAGCCTGATTTGTATTATTAAGGACTATTATAAAATATTTGAAATGATTAATTATTTACTTCTTAACCTGGAGTTAAAATTGGTAGGAATGGGGCATGGGACAGACCCAGTCACAAACACCCTCCACCCCCTGTGCATGCCTTATTTAGCTAGCACCCCAGCACTGCCACTTCTAAGCAGAAAGTCAATTATGGAACATGAAATGATTAGGGAATTTCAGATTTTGTAAAATGACCAAATGGCAGAGAATGGAATGAAGTCCACATATAGAGTGAAGATAAGATCTGAAGTTTAATTATCATCTAGTTATGCTCACTGAATTCTGGGATTCACATATGAAGATCTAGTTTATTTGTAGCATGGCCATGCTAAAACCTGTCCTTTGAACAAGCCAATCTGTCCTCTTTTCAAGCTAGCTTGTCTGCTTTGGTTTGCTGCTCTCTTGTATTTACGACCCCATTGCTCCATGGAAAACATTTCTTATCTTTGTGTATGTGTTAAAGTTTATGTGAAACATGAAATAGCGTCCCTTTCTGAGACCTGTGTCAAAGTGCTCTATGGGACTCCGTTGTATTGCCCTATAGCTTTGGGGCGGGCACCTTGCCAGTCTGGGCCAATGGGCTCCTTCAAGTCAACCGATGTTTAAGGCATTTTTGAGAGAAGAANAAGGAAACAGCATTTGATTTGAATTTTGAGGCTTTCCTTTTCCCCGATGCATCCACAAGAGGGAGGACTCTCAGTTGTCCCTTAAGGTCCCAATTATCTTGTCTAATTTCTTGCTCTAAGGCAGGCTTTGGCCTGACATATTCTAAGACACTGTTACTTAGTGGCTGACTCTTATTTAAATAATTACCATAATAGACCAAGAAGGGCATTTTTGTTCTTTAAACATGAATGTGAGAGGCATGCAATTCCAGAAGAAATTCTGTAGGCAGGAAGTCTAGGGTTCCTCACGGGCTCTCTGCCAACTCTTGGGCAGTTTACCTGTCAAAGCCAAAGTGGGAGGAGGGAATGGTGTTCCCAAGGTTTCACTCTTCCCTCAGGAACTCGNGGTTTCGACTGAAACCAATTTTGAGACTATTATCTTATGGAAAATCCCTCAGAAGAACATGGCTAACTCCCAAGCAGGCTAAAATCAGGGTCTCAGAACTTAAAAAAAAAAAATTCTAGAAGCCACAGTAACAGGATGGACTCTTGGGTGCTCAATTTAGGCTGGATCTTGCTCTACGGGACTTCGAATCACAATGGAAGCACACCTGTAGGTGTGTCCATGANGATGCTTCTAGGGAGGTTTAACCAAGCAGGGAAGATAACCCTGAAGTAGACAGCTCCATCCCATGGGCTAGGGTCCCAGACTGAAGAGGAGAAAGCAAGCTGAGCCCCAGCCTTTACCTCGCCTGCTTGTGACACACAGTGTGACCAGTAGCCTTACGCCCCTGCCACCAAATCTTCCCCACCCTTGATGGACTGCGTTCTCACACTGAGAACCAGAAGAAACTGTCCCTTCCTTGAATTACTTTTGTTATGGATTTTTGCCACAGTAGTAAGGAAAATAACTACTATGAAGGGTGTTCAGAGACAAGCATAAAGCCCATCAAACAGNTCTCTTAATTATATAAAGCACATTTGCAGAGTGCACCCACAGTTCTAAATTTCTAAGAAATTTAGCTTAGGACACAAGCCTAAGCTAAAATGTTTCATTAAATCTTCTATATTTGGTGACTCTTTTTCCAAACAGTGAGGCATGAACTTGGAATTTGCTGAGTCAGACACAGAGCACTCTAGAGTGAAGATTGGAAGCCGCTTGGAGGTCTAGACTGCAAGGTTGCACCATTCCTATTATGAAAGCATGGCTTGCCTCAGGCTCACCCTTCAGTCANGCAAAGGCAGGGGCTCTTAGAATGCNACTAACAGGCTTGCTTTTGAATAATATTCATTTTACTAACTGGAAACTATTTTTAATATTTTTCATGTTGATTAGTGAGTCTCTAGAAAGAGAGATGGCTTAGCAGTTAAGAGCACTTGCTGCTCTTCNAGAGGACCAGNGTGTTGGGGNATATTATTTTAAGGTGTGTTACTTTTGTTTATGTTGCATTTGTCTAACTCTGTGAAACTGTGTTGCTGTGCTTGACTAAAATACCTTATGGTCTAAATAAGAGCTGAACAGCCAACAGCAAGGCAGGAGAAAGGATAGGCAGGGCTGGCAGGAAGAGAGAATATATAGAAGGAGAAATCTGGGAGAAGAAAAGAAGTAGCCAGAGAAGGAGGAGGACTCCAGGGGCCAGCCACCCAGCTACACAGCAAGCCATGGAGCAAGAGTAAGATTTACAGAAGCTAGAGAATAGGAAAAGCCCAGAGGCAAAAGGTAGATGAGATAAGTTAAGGAAAGCTGGCTAGAAACAAGCCAAGCTAAGGCAGTGCATTCATAATTAAGTATAAGCTTCCATGTGTGATTTATTTGAGAGCTGGGTGGTGGGCCCCCCCTAAAAGAGCAAAAACAACCAACAACACCAGAGTTTGTTTCCCAGCACCTACATGGTAGCTCCAGGGTCCTGGCACTCTCTTCTGACCTCTACAGGCACTTTATGTCCGTGATGCTCAGACATACATGCAAGCAAAACATACACATAAAATTTTACAAATCTAAAACAAAAACATTCAATATGCTGTCTTGAAGATGTTCATTCTGATTAGGGCATTTGGAGTGGTTAAGCATTTCTGGAGATAAGTTTCCCCAAAAAGGATATTCTTGAAAGGATGGAGTAGTTTTAACTTGCGTGTAGCACAATAGCACAGTGTTCCTATTGTTACGTTTTAAAAAAGGACCATAGACGTCTATCACAGGGAGCAGTGCNGAGGCAGCAGGAAGCAAGACCGAGCTGGAAGGAAGTAAGAGACTGTTTTGATGAGCTGATTTNTGCCTTGTTTTCAGGAGCGTGCGTCTGGCTTCAGCAGAAGCTGGGTCTCACACAAGAGCAGGCTCGCTATCCCAGCACGNATTGATGTTACAAGAAATAAAGCTTGATCGTACTGTTTCAAAATTATTTTTTGAGACCTAGAAAATCCCTGACTTAAATGCACCTTGAATAAATCAGACAACAGTTTTGAAAATTTTTTTTTAGGACATTAAAATGGGAATTGAGGCAAGGGCCACAGAAACAAGTCTGTTCTCTCCATGTTCATGTCTCTGTTTTCCTATGTTGCCACCGCAAAGCATTAAAAAACAAAGCAAAACAAAACACACTTGTAATACTGGAACATCTAAGATGACGACGTAGATTTCGCCTGTGTCACCAAAATCCCACTGTCAGAAAAATGACAAGAAGTGGATCCATGCTGAAAGGTAAGATTGCACCAGCATTTTAGATATGTTCTTTAACCTGCAAAACTCTAGCATCCAATGTCCCAGAATCTTTATGGAATGATGTAGAATATAGATTACACAGAATCACACTCTAGTATTATTCCCATTGGTACTGTATTTTTAAAGATTTATCTTCTTTTTAATTATGTGTATATGTATGTGCAATTGTGCAAATGTATGTGTGTGTGTGTGTGTGGGGGGGATAATGCACTTGAGTGCAGATGCCACAGAGGCCAGAAGAGGGCAGTGAATCTCCTAAGGCAGGAGGAGTTACAAGCGGTTGTGAGGCACCAGACCTGGGTGCTGAGGATGGAACTCAGATTCTCCCAAGAGCAGTATAAGCATTCAACCACTGAGTCATCTT
The DNA here is from genome assembly GCA_001675575.1 of Neotoma lepida. Classification (NCBI taxonomy): domain Eukaryota; kingdom Metazoa; phylum Chordata; class Mammalia; order Rodentia; family Cricetidae; genus Neotoma; species Neotoma lepida. The sequence goes on along the minus strand of LZPO01008434.1, from coordinate 49,520 downwards.
CCCAGTGCCCCCTTCCTTCAAAGTTAATTTTAATAGGAAGTTTAACATTAAGATTGGATAATTCAAATCTTGAAATAATTTGTATTTCACTTTGAAAGTTTTGAANCGATGTCACCCAAGCAAACACTAACTAAAGTAAATGTTGATCTGAGATCGTGGGTTCCTTCCTTTTCTCTTTCCAAACATGCAGACAGCAAAGGGCACTAGTTACTTTTCTCAACACCGTGGCAGATGACCCATCAAAAATAACTGAGGGAAGGAACAGGTTCTTCTGGACCACAGTTCAAGGATCCAGCTCATCTTGGAGAAGTCACGGAGGCAGCTGAGAACTTTGTGTCTGGAGCAGGAAGCACAAAGAAAAGGATGTGGGCTCTCAGCTTACTCCATTTTACTCAGTCCAGTTTCAGCTGTGGCCTCGATGCTTTTATCGTCTTTATCAGAGTGCGGAATATAGATTTATTAAAAGAGACAAGCACTCACAGAGTTCTGCTGCCTCTGCCTTCTGAGTGCTGGGATCAAAGGTGTGCACCATGGTACCAGGCCCAAGGATTGGGCATTTTAAAGAAATAAAACCTATAGAGCCAGAGAAGTAGGATGTGTACAGATTACATGCGGGGCTGGCCTGNCATCTAGTCTGCTCAGAAGACTGCATTGCCTGATGGATGGGGGGCGGGTAGATGAANNTCACCTCACGACCCCGTTGCTTTCACTAGGCTACCCAAAGATTCTATTGGTTGGATGGGAGATGGTGATTTTCAAGCCCCTTTAAGCTGCAGCACTGTCTCTTTTAATAAATATATATCAAGTGTTCTGATACATAACGATGCTAACAGCAGAGAGGCAACAGCTGAAACCGGTAAGTCCCTGGCTCAGCCTTCTATGTTGAGAACCAACTGTAAACTGCTGGGGTTCACCGAAGCACATTGTAAAACTCCTGGATTAAGACCAAGGTTCCCAACTGGGTGCTCACAAAAGGATTTCAGAAGCTGGAGGATTCGGATCTCTCAGTCTTCAATAGTGGGAGTCAGGGTGGTGAGTGCTTCAGCCTCCCCGGGCCCATTGCTTCCTGCTTTAGCTTATCATAGTATGTAGTGAAATTATTATCATTTTCTATGTGTGCCAAGCATGGGAAAANGTTAGGGTGCACCAGGTGAAGACATCATCTTTTGATGGAGGTTATCACCCCAAATTATTACCAGTCATTGCCACCTCAGCAATGACTGAACTTTGTGGAATNTTTCTGATGAACTTTGCCCCTGCCAATTATCTATGGGAAGGATGTTTGGTGAGTCTTGGAAGGGGAGCCGGTGGGAAGACGGGCACAAGCCAGTCAACGTAGAAAGGAAAGATAGAGCCGTAAGCCTGGAGCTGGGGCGGCCAGAGCAAAGCTTCCCTATGANCTGGAGAAGAAGGCAGAACACTGCGGCAAAGTCTCTAGAGAGAAAATAGAGGACACTGAAATCCTGGCTGTGTCCCAAGGCCTCCTCCCAGGCGGCAGCTCAGCCCCTATCAGGGTAGCACACAAAACCATAGATTATTACTATTATTATTATTATTATTATTATTATCTTACTTCTGAAAGAGATTTCTCACAAGGTCACTGCTCATTTGAGAGACCAAGAGTAGATTCTTCACCTGGAAGAAGACAGACTTGAGTTTTGAAAAGATGGGTGAGTAGTGCCAAGTGGGGGACCCGTCAAGGAAGGAGACAGGCCCTGACAGACTCAGACTGAAGAAACAAAGCTGCCTCCCACCTCCTCCCACCCCCACGTCCTTTTCCTCTGTTTCTCAACTCCTTCTTCCCATCACTCTGACTCACAAGTGTCAGCCACCGGGGTGCTCCCCATCCCTCAGCCCTCAGAGACCTCACTGTGGGCCTTTTCTTCTCATCCNCATCCACAGGGCTGGGCACGAGTCCAGACACATCCACTTTTCCAAAGGCCCCACAGAGGGGCAGCTTCCTGGCAGGCACCTTCCCCAGGCAAAAATGATTTGCCTCCTAGGACGATGCGCCAGGCACACAAGCCGAGGCTCATGGTTTTCCACCAAGGGGTTTCACAAAGCCTTGCCAATTCTTTACCAATCCCCCTTTTGCCATTGGCCAGTTTCCTTTCACAACTCTCGTTCTGTCTNTCATCTGCTCTGTCAGCCAAATCCTTTTTCATTTTTCTCAGCTTCATCTTGGACCCAGGCCTAGGAAAGTTTGTCAAGAAGATTNCTGATGCACTAAGTTTTGTGTCCCTTTGTGTCCCTTCTACTACCATCCTGAGCGGCACTGCTTGTACCTCACCTCGGTGATGNGCTTCAGAGAAGGGAGTTCTCGTGTCTCAAGTAGGGAGAATTTGACCAAACTACCAAGGGATTGATNGCTGTATGGTTATTTTCAAATGGGAATTTAAATATAAAGATATAATGAAGCCATATAAATAGAATCCTCTGAAGAGAACTGAAGGAGATTGGGAGACGGGTGTGGAGCAAAACCAAAACAGAAACTGTCCTGGTAAACAACTGAAAACCTTTTAGGAAGAGTCAAAAAATTACACCAAAAATCTTATAGATGCTTTGGGATCAGTTAGCTTTGATTCGTGCTTAAATCCACGAAGCATCAGAGCTCTGTAAACATTCTGGTTCTGTCCATGACTTAATAGCTCTTCTTCTCCTCATCTGCGTGGAAACCACCCTCCGTAACTCTCAGCATGATAGCTCGGTGTTACCAAGTGTGCCACTCCGTCATTTCTCCCTGTGATACCATTATACACCTGAAGATAATGGCAGGCAAGACCCCATGGAGCTGAGAAATTTTAACAGAATTGAACAGAATTCTCACTCAGGTCTGTCAGACCTCAGAGCAGCCTCCAAGTCTTCCTCTTTTATTGAATGAGTTTAATGTTAGCAATTGAACGTACTGTGGAGTCTAATAATTGGTATCCATCCGCCAGGACACTGCGATCGATCATCTGTCTCCCTTTCTTTGTTTTTTTAGCAATGTTGGGAGCCACAGTGAGTTTTGTTTTGTTTTATTTTGTGTGAGAGGCTCTTTGGGATCTCCAAATGGCTGTGGGGTTTGGGATGCTTTTATTCTCAGCCACACTGCAGCCCGCTGGCACCAGATCTCCCGACCTGCAGTATTACAGTTCAGCTCCGTCCTGGTTCTCACTCCTTTGCATTCATCTGCATTCCCGAGGGAGGCAGAGAGTATAAACCGGACACTAGAGTGAGCCTGGGAAGGTCCCGACGCTTTGAAAGGGGCTGGCTAGCTGGGCACTTGGGAGTGATTCCCTTTCCCTCTTTGGTGTCCTTTCATCTGACTCCAGTTGGCTTCAGAAAGACAGCTTGCTCCAGCCTCCCATCCCGGCGTGGGCAGCAGCAGGCAGGGGTAGGGGCATGCAGCCTTTTCGCTGTTTTTATCTTGCTCTGGCCATGTCCATCATGGTGGCCTTTGCATTCCCTAGACTAGACTGTATAAGGTCCTTCCTTCTTTTAATTNATTTATTTATTTGTTTATTTTTGTTGTTGTTGTTGTTTTATTATTTCCTCTATAGCCNAGGTTGTCTTCAAATTCACAGTCATCTTTCCATCTNGGCCCCTTGGTGCTGGAATTATACGCATGAGGCACCACACCCAGCTAGGATCTTCTTTCNTTTTTTAAAAAAGTTAATCATTAGATAGATAATTAATTGTATGGGGGTGTTTGGATTTATCTGTATGTTTATGGGTGTGGGTGCAAATACATCACTTCTCAACACAGTCAACTAACTCATTTTCTCTAAATAAGATTTTATCTCACACTTGAAGAGAACACAGATTCCTAAGCATCATAGCCCAGGTGTGGAGCCTCTGCCAGTTTGTCTCTAGCACTAGACTGTTCTGCAGCATCAGCATCCAACAGCCTGTCAGTCAGTCTCTCAACAGCTCTTCTCACACAGTGGGTAAAGGCACAGAGTCCAAAGCTGAGCTGTGGTTTCCCCTCGGAAGGATGTTTGTGTTAATGAACTTAATTTCAGGTGTGAAACCACCAGCATTCTGAGNCTGGGCTTTGATCTATTGGATGGATGTTTGTTTCCTCGGATGAGATGAAAGTAGGGAGTGCTGGACAAGTTCTCAGGAAAACAGAGTTTAATGCAGGTGGAGAGATGAAAAGAAACACTGGAACTCAACCCTCGCCATGCTGCCGGCTTGACCTATAGCTACACAGCTCAGTGACTTGGTCTGAACACCATCCTATTTGGNGACAGTTTGTTGCAACACTTTTAAAAGTCCTGCTTTCTGTGAAAACTTTCCTACTTAGTACTACATCATTCCCCAGTCTGCAGGACTAATTCCGCGTACCCGATAGAGAGACCCCACTTTTAGAGTGGACAGGCTCAAAAGACTTGAGAGTCAAACAGAAACTCAAAGATGTGTTTTTAAATTACCCTGTGTGCTGTGTGTGTGTGTGTGTGTGTGTGTGTGTGTGTGTGTGTGTGTAGGTCTGTGGACAACTTGCAAAAGTTGGATCTGTCCTTCTACCATGTGGGTCCTGGGAACCGAACTCAGGTTGTTAGGCTTGACAGCAAGGGCCTTAGCTCACTGACCCGTCTCACCAGCCCTATGAAAGAGGTGTAAATAATGCTGTTTCCCATTGTATTTAGTGTTTATCTATTGCCTATATACAATATTGATTGCTGATTTCAGAAAACTAACCGGCAACAGGTACATAGTTCAAGTGTCTCTTCCAGAAGAGAAAGTCNGTTCTCTCTTCATCCAAATCTCATTATTTAATGATACACAAGTGAAATGAAAGAACATAGTATTAGTCATAGTGTCAAGGAAGAATTGTGTCCNGGTTAGTATTTTGTCAACTTGACATAAGCTTGAGTCATCTGGGAAGAGAACCTCAATTCAGAAGATACCTCCATCAGACTGCCTGAAGGGAAGTCTGTGGGACACTGTCTTGATTAATGATTGACGTGGGAGAGCCCAGCACACTGAGGGCACTGTCACTCCTGGANGGCATAAGNAGGTGGAATGANCAAGCCGATGATCAGCATTTCTCCATGGTCTCTGCTTCAGTGNCCGATTCCTGGTCACTGCCCTGCTTGAGTTCCTGCCTTGGTGTCCCNCAATGATGGACTATGACAGGACANGTACANCACATAAAGCCTTTCCTTCCCAAGTTGCTTATGGTCATGGTGTTTCTCACAGCAATAGAAAACATACTAAGACAAGTTGTAACCAATAATTCTGTAGTGTAGATGCTACTCTATGCAATTTGTGTATAACGAAGCCATTTAATCCTTGCAACATCCTCTGAGACAAGGCATTGTTATCATTGTAATCAAGACTCAGGGAGGTTAAGGATGTTGTTCAATGTCATCCAGTCATCAAGAGGGGTACTGAGCTCTTAGGTAGGCTGGCTTTGCAATCTGTGTTCTTAACTACTGACTTACTGCCTCCACCAAATAACTAGTGAAGAAATGGTGACAGACACCAGAAGCTGGAAGAGGCAAAGGACGAAATTCACCCTTAATTTTTCACTGGTGAGAACGGGCCTCCTGGAGTTCAGAGTCCTGGGCTTGAGAACTTTGGGAGAGTTAAACCTGTGATTTTTAAGCCATCCAGTTTGTGATATTTCCTATTTNAGCATCAGGAAGCTAATACAAATCTATCTGAACAGTACTTTAGAGTTTTCAAACTGACTTCATTAACTCCCCCAAATAGTTTAATTTGGAGATCTAAATCAACAAAGAAATGACTATGGGATCAAATGACCGATGGCTCTGGGCTCTATCTCTTTATCTATAAAATGAGGCGAATGCCTGCTCTCATCGAGATATTGTGACGCTCAAACGGAGACCCATGTCTCATGTGAATGATGAATAACTGAATTTTGCATATCACACTTTCTTCCTTCCTTCCTTCCTTCCTTCCTTCCTTCCTTCCTTCCTTCCTTCCTTCATTTCTTTTCTTCCCTCTTCCTCTTCCTATTCTTCTTCTCCTTCTCCTTCTTCGACCGGGACTCTTAGATAGTCCTGGCTGTCCTGGAATTAGTCTATGTAGACTAGGCTGGCCTGGAACTCACAGAGATCTACCTGGAGTGTTGGGATTAAGAACGTTGTGCCGTCACTCCCAGCCTGCACCCTTCTACACTGACTGTACTTTCTCTACAGTATTTTCTCTTCTGAAAACTTGCCTTTGACCTTGAGCTATTTTTCTTACTTATCTTTGAGGGGAGCTAAGTCACTGCCTAGCTGAGGGTTTAGGTGCTGCAGACACACACTGGAGGTGCTATCTCCTTCCGGGTCTGTCAACGCTGAAGGTAAAATGTGTGCAGAGAGCGAGGATGCTTGGGAGGGAAGTTACTCACACTGAGCTCTGCCATGACCTCAGTCATGGCCTGAGCTGAGGATTGGGGTCCCAAGGCTGACTCCTCCAAGAAACATCTGCTCTAGAACAGAAAGATAAACAGGTCTGCTTCCCATTAGCCCCTGGTGGGGGCATCAGCAGAAACCAGGGAGCACCCTTGAGGAGTGCAGGCAGAAGTTTGTTTTCCTGCTGCCCTTTCAGTCCTGTNCCTAGGGTAATGAAAACTCTCAAAGGTGGTAATTAGTGCCAGTCAGAGTGAGGCTTTGTGCAGCTGACCCCTATCCATTAGGAAATGGACTGAGGCCAGTGGACCAGCCACTTAACCAGGGCACAGAAAGCTAAAAATTCAATGCCTGGCCAACTCCTGCACAATTAGTGTGNGTCTCCAACCATGCTCCAGTGCACAGTGGGAGCCCTTCAAGGATGGGAAAGGGCAGCCCAAGGTTGAATGCCACCCTATGCCTTGAAGCAGAGATGCATAAACAGTGACATCCTAGAGGAGGTACAGTGGCAGAAGAGAAGTGGAGAGAATACCTCAGTGTGCTTTTGTGAGGAGCAGAATAAACCCAGAAGGAAGAGAGTAGCGTGTATTCAAGCAAAGGGGATCCACTCATCTAAACTCTGGATAAAGCCTTTCCCTGGCTTCAAGTGAGTCATGGCATTGCATTCTACCAAATTTCTCCTCTACTCCATTTAGCTTCCAAGCTACCCAGAATTCTGCAGATATTTTGAATCATCAAGAAACAGAGCCTTCACTCAGGGTCCTTCAACAGCTTTGAAACTGTTCGCTTTCTCTCTGTGCCCCATCCAAATCACTCCCTTCATTTAAACCCAGTGGGTTTTTCCCCTCAATTTTTAAAAGAGAAATTCAGAATGCGTGGAGTCCCATGACTAAACTCTCCAATGGCTACTGTTGTCCTTCAGATAAAAACCCTTAGCTTGACCTGTGCTCTGGACCCTGCTGACCTCCCCAGGGGCAGTAACACCCCCACCCACCCCACATCTTTTCAGTCTCCATCCTTCTTTTCCAGTCTGGGGTCTTCAAACAAATCGTTTGTCTCTGCATCCATAGGAATATCAGCATGCACATGTATGTGCACACATTAGCTACTTTTCTGTTGCTGTGATAAAAGAGAGAGTTTCTTTTGGCTTCTGGTTCCAGGGGGGTAGGAACCTGTGATGCTGAAGCACAGCTATGACAGCAGGGAACAGGAAGGTGGGAACTCACAGCTGGAACTGCAAGCAAGAGAAAAAAGATTGAATTGCAAGGCCTTCCACGCTCAGAGACAGCACCCAGTGGCATCCTTCCTCCAGCCCTGCTGCACCTCCTAATTTCCCCAAACAGTATGATCAGCTGAGGACTAAGTAGTCAAAAGCCCAAGGCTATGGGAACATTTCTCATTTTAATCACCACAGTGGACATGCATGAGAACTGATTGTCATCCCCCTCTCATTGCTTTCATGATTCATATGACTCTTTTCTTTTCCTCAATATTTCTTGCCACGAGCTGTATATACACAGCCATCCCTTAGTACCTGGCAGGTGTTGGTTCTAGGATATCTTGTGGATACAAAAATCCTCAGATTTCTCAAGCCTGTGCATAAAGTGGTATAGTATTTGTATATAGCCAAACATGTCTTCCTCTATACTTTAAATCATCTCTAGGTGCATGCTTACATTTATAATATGTTTATAATACTTATACCATGTAAATGCCATGTAAATGGGTCTTATACTCTTTGGGTAACAATGGCAAGAAGAAATGCTTGTGGTTGTTCAATACAGCTTCAATTTCTTCCTGGCTATTTTTAGCCTATGATTTCTTGAGCCCATGCATATAGAAGCCATAGTATGAGGGTGTGTAGATATTTATATGAATCAACTAGAGTTTCTCTTTACATTTTTTCCAGTTCTGATGACTTGTTAGCTCTGTGCAGGTGTTTTGTTCCCTACAATTAATCTAGTAGTCTGACCCTAGGCGGTCCAAAATCCTAAACAAGGTAATGCTTTGCTACTGGCTCTTTGTTAAAGCTCCTCGAGTGATTCTAATGTACAGCCAAGAAGGATGTTTGCCCAGGTTACCTTCCTCCTCTTCAGGAAGGTCAGAGGTTTAGAGAGGTCTCCTGACAACATCAAGGCCTTGGACCTGGCTTGGCTACCAGGATGTTGAGACAAGGGCTCAGCTCCCTTAGAGATCGGCTTTCTTCCTTACTGTTTTGACCTTTCATCCAACTGGAGATGTTTTCAGACTATTGCATTCCCACTCAGATCTGCTGGCCCAGGGCTTTCTCTATCCCAATATCCAGGTCCTGGACCTGAGGGTCACCGGCATCATTTGTGCAATCAGAGTCCAGGCTAGGTAAGGAAGAGGTTCCGAGTGGTTGAAGGTCTGGATTCTGAAGCTGGACTCTGCTGCGTTTGAATTCTGATTGGATAACCAAACTTAAGCAACTGTTAGGATCTCTGTTTGTAACTGGGGGAAACTTACACTTGCTTCAGGTTGTTGCTGAAGAGGTAAAGAGACCCAGTGTGCTCTGTGAAGAACTCAGCACCAAGCCTGGCTCACCCCAAGAGACCAGCTGCTGTTGGCTTTAAGACTGATGCTTCAGTCTGTGGAACTCACCTTTACTCTCTTCCTTTCTCCCACCCTTCTCCTCTTTCCCTTTTGTATTGAAGGGTTTTCTTTTCTTTGTGAGGTGTGTTTCAGAAAGTCTAACTATCAAGCTTTAAAATACCCTTCAAAACCAAAGGCCCCCTTATTACAGCCTGTCAACTCTGCAGGCCACCCCATCATCTCTAGGTCATGTAATCGCACTCTGCAAAGTGAAAGCATCTGTGCAGCTCAGTCGCTAAGCAACTGCTTAAAACAGCGTGCGGGGATTCTGCATCCCTTGGTCATTCAGGCTTACGACTGTCTGCCCATCTTTGAACTCCAGCCACATTTTAAATGTTGGTATGCCAGACTAACCGTTTTTTTCCTAAGGTAACACTGAATAAATCTGATCCCTGAAAAAAATCATAAAATATTAGTGATGTAGGTCTTAAGTGGTGCATATTTATTGGACTACTTCTTTGTCTATTTTTTTGTATTCTCTTTGTTTTACACACAGGGCAAACTAAAGATGAATTTCAGGCTAGACTCAAGCATGACAAAGTTGTCTTCCTTCATTGTCTTGCCTTGCTGGGACTGGCCATCTATAGCAGAAGGCTATTAGTAGGAATGCAATGCAGCCAGAGGGTCTGAGATGTGGCTTTGAGGGTGATCCCATCCAGCCCCCTTGAGGAATATTGCTCACTTACTCAGTTCTTCGTTAATGTAACACTTTGAAGTCTGCCAGGATACGCTCTAGCNTCATAACTGCTCCGACAGACAGATTTGGGAGAGGACAGCTGCTGCAGGTTCAGAAGTGGGAAAGCAGTGGGCATTGAGGAGGCAGTCACTGTGGTGACACACCAGGGAGAGGTTTAGCCAGAACACACTCCAGAGTGATGGACAATCAATACTAGCCTGCTTTTAGTATTTTATTATTGGTGTGTATGTGTGTGCATGTGTGTGTGTGTGTGTGTGTGTGTGTGTGTGTGTGNGTGGTGTGGTGTGTGTATGTGTGTATGTGTGTGTGTATGTGTGTATGTGTGTGTGTGCGTGTGTGTGTGTGGTGTGTATGTGTGTGTGTGCGTGTGTGTATGTGTGTGTGTGCGTGTGTGTACGGGTGTGCAAGCCCCAGTGCACACGTGGAGGTCAGAGAACAACTTTCGTGGTGCTGGTTCTCTCTTTTCACTTTTATGTGGGTTTGGGGGATCGGATCCAGTTCGTGAGATCTGTGAGAAAAAGTGCCTTTACCAACTGAGTCATCGTGCTGTTCCATAAAATCTTGCAGCTCTGCTAGCTAAAAAGGGAAAGAACTGCCGATAGGCACTGAGCAGGGAAGAGTTAAGGTAATCGCATTGAGAGAAGGAAGTGCACAGTAAGGTGCAGGATTCTGTTTCTGCAGAAGTCTAGAAAATGTATCTGTAGAGATACAATGTAGATCAGTAGCCGCCCCTGCTGCCTCGTCACTACGCACCAATGCCTCATGCCAGCAGCTCAGTGTCACCCCTAAATTCCGCTTCCTACTTTACTTCTCTTCCCACATAGCCAGGACCTGTAGATCCTGTTCTTCCTAATGTCCTCCATAATCGCCCTTTCCCTGCCTCACAGCCCTTCCTTAGGGCTGTTCCTCACACATCACTCTTAGAAGCCACTCTTAGAAGCCACTCACTCTTCCTCTCTTCTATTTCCTGCCTGTCTTATTTATTCCTGATCCTGCTGTTGGTGTAACCAACGTCATCTAATTTAATATAAAAAAAATCAGCAATAGAAAATATTTTAAGATAATTTTCAGGGTATACAGAATTACAAACACTTAAGCATCCATTTCCCAGAATTAAGAACTACCCATGAAAATGTGGTAGTACCTACATATAATCATAGCATTTGGGAGGTTGAGGCAGGAGGATCATGAATTTGAGACATCCAGAGCTACACAAGTAGACCCTGTTGTGTTTTCCTCATATATTGAAACAGTCTCCTTCATTCTTTATAAAAGAAAACAGTGAAACCATTTTTGATCCTCTTCCCAAAGTCTGTGCTAGCAATAATTTCCAATTTATAACAAAGTTATATCTTTATACCTTCAGCTCATGTAGTATCATAATGTAAATGTCATTCTGCAACTTTATTAAAAATATTGTAGCTACGAATAAAAAATTGACTCCATAGTCATACATAATATCCTATTATATGGTTAATAATGCTTCATTTATTATCTTATGGATGAACCACTTACATTGGTTGCATTTTGTCTGTTAATAGCCATGATGAATCAATATCATTGTATGGTGGCGCCAAAGATATGTCTATGCCAGAATCCTTGACATCTGTGAATGTTATCATATATGGCAAAATATATGATTTGAGTTAAATGTCTTAAGAGGAGGAACTTGGATTCTAAATATAATTACACATATCCTTATAGGAGACAGGCAGGGGGGATTCGCCTCATACTTTCAAAAGGGAAGGCCATATGAGGAAGTAAGGGAGAGGAGACGGGTACGTGAGTGGAGCACCGTGAGTGGAGCACCGTGAGTGGAGCACCGTGAGTGGAGCACCGTGAGTGGAGCACAGGGAGATTCAGCCAGCAAGAAGCTCAAAGAGGTAGGGGATGGTTTTCACCCTGTGGCCCTGGGAGGGCACTCCATCCTGTTTACCCCTTAACTTAGATGTCAGAACTAGGAGAGAATCAATTTCTGTAATTTGAAGCTGTGAAGTTTGTAGGTGACTTGTTGTGACAGCCCCAGGAAACAGGCACAGCTCCCTATTTACTGTATGGTCCCATTTGTTTTTAAAAGGACTTACGTTCTGGCGTGCAGGATGTGGGCATCTTCCACTTTGTGTAGATTAGAGGGTTCTAGTTTGCAGTCACCTAAGCAGTAAGCCTTTTCCATTGCTCACATCCTTGCCAGTTGTTGATGTTGTTAGATTTTAAATTTTGCCAGTGCTGGCTAGTTCAATGGTAGATCATGCCTAGTATGTGTAAAGGCCCTGGGCTTCATCCTACTACAACACACACACACACACACACACACACACACACAGAGGCATACACATGCATACACATAGTTGCTTGCAGAGCCCCATCAGGCAACACCACGGAACCTCTGCCATGTGGCCTTGCCTCCCTTTTGAGTGTGAATCCAAGAAAGCATGAAAAATATCTCTTCCTTTTCCTTTTTTCTATCTCTCTTTCTTTCAGATACTGAGCATAGCCTGGGCCTGCTTTTCTTGACTATCTGAGATTTCTCATTTTCTTTTTTATTATTCATTTTTTTCTTTAACCGAAAATTGAGTTTTTTTTCATACAGTGTATCCTGATGATAGTTCCCTTCCTCTGCTCACTCTGGCTCCTCTCCACCTCTCCTCCCACCCAAATTCACCCCATTTCTGTCTCATTAGAAAACAAACAAACATGTAAGAGATAATGATAAACAAAAATAAACACACTAGAATAGGACAAAACAAAGAAAGAGAAGGAAAAAAGCCCAAGAAAAGGCACAAGAAACAGAGACCCACTTGTTCCCACACTCAGGAATCCTACAAAAACACAAAACCAGAAGCTTGTGCCCTTTGGGTGTTACATTATGCTATGCACCAAAGGCACCNTAAGACATGTTCCCTGCTCTCCAAGACATCACAGAATAGCAGGATGTGCCCANGAAATCAACTACCAAAATGATATCATCTATTTAGTGTGTAGGAGTAGAGATCTAACTGTGGCTGGCAGGNAAGGGTGGAAGAAATGGTTAGTTCAAAGAGAAGGCCATGTTTGACAGGCACTTTTTCAAAAGCTACATAAAAATTAGCAAGCTAGGGAAGAGAGAGAGAGAAGGAAGGAAGAGGACATTATGGCCAAGGAGATGAGCATGTGAAAGAGCTTAGAGGGAGCAAACGGGTTGGTTAGAGAAGATGAAGAAACTTGTTGAGAAAGTGGAAAGTGGAAATGGAAGGTCAGAACAAGACGTCAGCACTGGGCTGTTTACAGGACTTCCATGAGGTGAGCAATGACGACTTTCTTCTTTCTTACTCATGGCTCTTCCAAATCTATTGAGTGAGGCAATGCTCTCTAGCTTAGGAAAGACAGAAGTAAAAAAAAAAACAAACCAGAATGTCTTGGCCCATTGCAAACAAAAGACAATCAAAACCAAAACCACACATAAGTTCCCAATGGCAGTCTCTTCAGAATGGCTCATCCAAGATCCTCCGAGAGCTTTTAACCTCATGTGAAGGTAGATTCTTCTCGACACCCTCCAGGCTGAAATCCGGTTGCCAGCAGCCTGCGTCTGGAGATGCCAGTGTGATTATTGACTTTCGACTTCAGCTCTTTCTGCTTCCTGCCCCTCCCCCATTTGCTAGTTACTGTTTCTGTTCAGCCAGGATTGCAAGGTGTGGGGGAGACTGGAGATGTAGAAGAAGCGGTCACCCTCAAGGGTCTAGGTATCACCTACACTGTTGGGTTCATCGGGAGTTCAAATGGAGTCTCCTGGGGCATTTGTATCTGGGGTACAATACCCTCTTGGCAACATACCCCCTNGGGATCCTTCTCTGTGTTTTAATTCAGACAAATGTGTCACCATTCTGACGATCTATTACATTTCTTTCTGACCCCACAAGGAGTCCAGCATTCAGCTTTAGCTTCCTGCCAATAGAGTGTCGATGTCATTTAAAACCATGTTGAACTGAACACTCCCCACTGGCTGGTCCGTGGAGCATTCATTCTTACTCTCTAGGTGAGCACAGCTCCAGCCTGTGTCAGCTATGTCTGATTACCCACTAATCTCTTTCANTTTCCCCTGGCATGAGCAGTCAGCAGTTGCTTGATGAGATGCCCATACGCAGGACATGTAGGATATGCAGTGTTGGGCTAGCAGAAAGCAATCAAGGGTGAGGCTCTGTAGATCCACACAAATAGAGAGCATGCCTAGGGACCCCATCTCTGAATTGTGCAGGGTTATTCCTCCCATAAGGGGACTCATACAGGTTATCAGTTGTTGCCAAGAGGCTTTGAAAGTTGGGTAGGAGGTGAAAGGCAGATTTTTGTCGACTTGCACCAGAGATGGAATGACTGAATGCAGAAAGTGTGTTTCTTCTGGGTTCCTAGATGGATGCTCAAGTCATTCTATTTATTTACTTTTCATATTAATTAATTAATTGATTGATTAATTTGTGTGTTCATACGTGAGTGTGGATGTATGCCACATGTATGGGGTGCCCATGAGGGCCAGAAGAGGCCATTGGATCCCCGGGAGCTGGAGTCACAGAGCTTGTGAGTTCCAACATGTGTGTTCGGAACTGAACTCTGTCTTCTGGAAGTGCAGCAAGTGCTCTTAATGCCTGAGCCATCTCTCCAGCCCCTCAAGTCATTTTAACTAAAGACAATTGAATTAAATGGGTATCAGGCCTTTGCTTGGCATACCACTGACNTAGTGAGGAAAGAATGCTGAGTCCCAAAGGAGTAGCAAACAGCTTTGACCGAAACTTGACACAGGGAAATCCATTAATGTAAAAAATGCAAAGACAGGAGTGGAAA
>LZPO01008434.1:0-15902 GCA_001675575.1 Neotoma lepida | reverse complement strand
AGAACTCACTATGAAGCCCAGGCTGGTCTAGAACGCACTTTGTAGCCTAGGCTGGCCGGCAACTAATAATCCCTGTGCTTCAGATTTCTGGGTGCTGGGATTGTAGGCAGGTATCATTTCTATTTTGAACTCATCACTGGTTTTACCATCTAGAGTTTTTTATGCTATAATCACAGCCTTTATATCTGATTCTCCCTCTCAGCTTTAGCTTGGATAAGAAGGGTCCTCAAGCCCCCCAAATTCACGTGCTGAAGACTAAAATTCATTTAGTCTCCAACTTGAGAGGAAGTAGTACAAATTCTTTTTTCACTTTTCTCCTCCTGGAATGGTCTGGGGCTTTTCCCATTTCTGTGTCACTGAAAATATTTCCCTTTACCTCAAACTCTCTTTTTTCCTTCTTTGGCCGCTCAGATAACAGTTATTCAGAGCAGGATCATGTTCTATTGATTGACTTTTAAGTCTCTAGTCCTGGACCTCTCTTATAATAGGTACTCAAATCTCTGCTAAATTAAANATAGNGCTTTCTCTTTCTAATACTTCCAAAGAAAAGTTACTTTGAGTTTACNTTTCTTTGAAAGCAGCCCCATTAATATCACATNNATGCCTCAGGATCAGAAGTGAATATTTTCATACATGTATGTATAGGGATAAACTCTCCAACACAGCACTGATTGCATGAGTACCATCAACTTATGTTAGAGCAACCATGAGTTCAAAGAAGTGACAACAGCCATTTTCTGCCCTGAATCTAGATCTTGATTTGAAAATCGATCCCTTCTATGTGGCCTGGTGAGGAAATATTATAATAGGACAGTTGTTTCCAATAACCCATTTTGGAGATTAGGAGACGTTCAAAAGCTGTTGCACTGGAGGCTGATCTCACATTCATATTATTTTAACAACTTCCCTCTCACTCGGCTCTACCCCCTGGCATCAAATGTAGTTGAAGTGAAAACACAGGATGGTGCAAGATTGAAAGTAATTCGAATTTCTATTTCTAGCTGCACTGCCATGAGGCATGCAAAAAGACAGACACTTCCTGGCAAGCGTTTTTGTCATTAGCAGAGAGGGAAAACAGAAATACAGTGTGGGGAGAGACATTCCTTTGGAAAAATCACGCAGTGGGCTTTAACTTAGAAATAAAATCTGTTTGGTCCTATCTCCACTAATGTTCCTATTGGCCTAAACACTGGAAAGCAAGAGCAGAAACTAGAGATAATTAAGTAACATCTGAAACTGAAGGACGGAGCTGTACATAAGTGTGGATTAAATGGGACCCCAGACATGACAGTGACCTGTCCAGAGGACACAAGAGTGAAAATGGTTAGTGTAGCTGCTACTCTTTAGAAGATGAAAAAAAAAAGGGATTCAGTTTTTTCCTGAACTATTTTAATAATTCAAAGGTCAAATTCTCACTTTTTGTTAGCATGACATTTCCCATCTCTGTGGCCAGTGTGCTGGCTAGTTTTATGTCAACTTGACACAAGCTAGAGTCATTGGAGACCAGTGAGCCTCAGTTGAGAAAATGCCTTCATAAGATAGGTCTGTACACAAGCCTGTAGGGTATTTTATTAATCAATATTTCATGTGCAAGGGTCCAGTCTATTGTGGGTGGTGCTATTTTTGGGTTGGTGATCCTGGGTTCTATAAGAAAGCAAGTTGAGCAAGCCAAGAGGAGTGAGCCAGTAAACAGCACCCCTCTATGGCCTCTGCATCAGCTCCTGCCTCCAGGTCCCTCCCTGCCCTCTTGAGTTCCTGTCCTGACTTCCTTCAGTGATGAACAGTGATGTGGAAGCATAAGCCAAATAAACCCTTTCCTCCCCAAGTTGCTTTTGGTCGTGGTGTTTCATCACAGCACACCCCTCACTAAGACAGCTACCGAATCAGGCCAATGTTAAGGACGAACACGTTTTTCTTTATCAGGTCCATCATTCTTCTCTGTTAAGTGTCTGAAATAAAGACAGCATTGAAGAGGCCCAAGGTGTGGAGAAAGCTAGCTTCAGTCACAGCACTTCATGTACAAAAACATGTCTACCTCGGTAGTGCAAGACCCATTTGTTTGTTGATGCATCCACCAGTGACATGGTGACAGTTCTAGTTGATGGTGTGTTTCCTTTCGGTGATGTTTCACAGGGCATGGCCTGTGAAACATGGAGATCAGTGAGTGAATACGGTACCCCAGTGCCTGTCAGCTCAAGTTGCTATAACAAATGACCATTGGCTGGGCAGATCTCTCACAGTTCTGGAGGATGGGAGTTCTAGCTACAACCCTCTTGTTGGCTGTAGATTGCTTGCGTGTGTCCTAACATGGCAGAGAGAGAGAGAGAGAGAGAGAGACAGACAGACAGACAGACAGACAGACAGACAGACAGACAGACAGACAGGCAGAACTTCCTAATACTTTCCCATCAGGTGTCAGGATTTCAGCAAGTGAATTTGGGGTACTCTATTAATTAGCATAGGACATAACACTTGGGCATCCTCCCTACCCCCACCCACAAGTTGTCAATGGCTACAAAGACTGGTGTTGGCTTTCTAACACCAGAACTTCTCATATATTAGCATCTCTTTCCAGCTGCTATTGCCCTGACTGGGGATGCTTCCACTCAACTTTTCCACTGACCACTTCACGTATTTCCTTTGCTTCAAGCTCAGTGTAAAACCACTGTATCTGGGAGGCTTAACAGGTAAACTAGGTTAGGGGTTGTGGTTAGACAATTTATTATTAATTCTGGCTAAACATTAGAACCCTCTTGGGGGGAGGGGTCTAAAGTTACTAATAGCAGCCTGACGCTAGATGAAACAGACTCCCTGAGCTGTTGTTGAGTGGGTTGAGTGGCGGAGGTGGGTTCTGCTGCAGGTACATTAGAAGCATCTCTGGTGATCNGGATGTGCAGCCAGCAGCCAGCAGCTGCATTCCTGGACATGATTTCTTGCAATCTCTAGGGCGAATGCTGGGTCTCTTTCTTTCTTCATCAGTGGGTCATGTTAAAGTAAAGAATTCTCTTCACCAGAAAATGGCCATCTGAGTTCTCCTGAGGAAGGAAGAGAGAAAATACATCTTTTAGCACGCTGCCCCTCACCCCCAGGAGCACAGGCAGACAGGACTGGTGAAGCATGCGTCTTTCTAGCTCATCTAGTCACTAAATGTCTGCACCTGGAGGCTGAAAAGATGCTGAGGTTAAAAATCCAAACTTATCCACCCCTCCCAACCCTGCTCCCACAATGGGTTTCTTAGCCTCAATTGCTCATTCCCAGGGGCCCTGGAATCTTCCTTAATGCCTTCCCCTCCCCCATCTCTCCCCTTTCCCTCCTTCCTCAAATCCATTAATCTGCTCTACCTCGAACCTCATCTGACTCTGGTCTAAGCTGCTGTGGTCCCTTCTGCAATCCTGCAGCAGAACCCACCTCCGCCATTAGTCTACCTGTCTGTGTCCCTTTCAGACAATACTGGGCCCTGAAGACAAGAGTGATCTGGTTAAAACATAATTCAGGGGCCAGTGAGCTTGCTCAGTGGGTAAGGATGCTTGCCACCAAGTCTGCTGATCTGAGTTCAGGCCCCAGGAGTTACACGGTAGAAGGAGAGAAGTAACTTTTGTGAACTGTCCTCAGCTGCTGTGGCAGACCCATATCCACATACATGTACGTACATGTGCACACACACAAAAAGTAAATAAATGTAGTTAAAAATATAAGTCACACTATTTCACTTAGAAGCCCCCAGTATCTTCTATTTCATGGAGCAGATGCCAAGCACCTTCAGAAGCTTTTGATGCCCACACAACTGAGTCTTCAGTATTTCCATCTTTACCTTCTACCAGATTCCCCTTAGTGCTCTGGGCCTGACTTAGCCACTTCAGGCTCCTTGTTCATCTTCAAACAACTGTTTCAGGGTCTCTGCACTTCCCCCATCCGGAAATCTCTGTCCCCAGGTATCCACCCAACATACTTCTTTACCTCCTTTGAGGATTTCCTGAAATGCCACCTTCCCAGTCACNTCTACCTTGACAANTCTACTTAAAACAGGGCAGTCCCCAACAGCCATTGCACTATCTAATTTATTTGTGTGTTTAATTTCTACCTCTTCCAATTATAATTTGATCAACGAGGGGAGAGTTTTTGCTTGGCTTTTTTTTTCTTTCTGCTGTATCATCGGGGCTTGGAGCAGAGTTGGGCACTCAGAAGGCTCTTGGAGATACCTCTGAACAAGACTGACAACATGAGAAGCAGGAGGTTCTCTCTTGCACAGCAGTATAAGAGGTGATGGCAAGGCCTGCTCTCCCTCACCCTATGTCCATTTCTGTCTCAGCTTACACTGGCTGCTTGTTTCTTAAGCCCGTTGTTTAAGAAGTCACTTAGAAGTGACTTAGCTAGGGAGCACATCCCAGTTGTTCATGGACTGGCAAGCATCCGACAGGGAAGAATGGTGTGCTTCATTAGTGGGGAATCCGTTCCACCTCTTTCCTGGGTCTCCAGCACATCGTTGTGGGCAGCATTTTGTGTTCACATGATGGTTTTCCTCAGCAGGCAGTCATAACTGAGATGTGGGGCTCGACATTGTGAAAGTCCGAGACAGACACCTTAGTCAATCCATCTCTACTTCTAAAGTATTCTTAAACCTGTGCATCTGTAAAGCATGGTGATAATAATGCAGGTGTGGAGATGTCAAAGATAGTCTTCTTACAAAGTGGTATATTATAATCTCCTTATAAAGTATATTATAGTCTCCTGCCTCTTGCTTGAGCGATGGTATGGGATAATGAAAACAGAGTAACTAGAATAGGTTACTAAAGTCCTGAAGGGAAGAGAATGCAGATGAATCGTGTAGAGGGAATCAGAAGCCCAGGATAAAAATCCAGCCCATCGGAGCGGCCAGACAATAGACTGAGGGCACAAAATGTCAATCACAGAACATATGATGTGCACCCATCAAGCACTGTACAGCTGTTATAAGCTAGCCTATGAACTGAGGAAGCTGAAGTTCTGATGGGGCAATGGCGGGGCAGCAAGAGAGGTAACTACTTCCAACCTCCTGGCCAGAGCAGAGGCATCCTGAGCATCAGTTCTACAAATGGTGTCTGGGAAGAGGCATGGAAGCCCCGCTAAACTCTGTAGAANGGACAGACCCATATTCTGAAGGCTCTGTGTGTGGCTTCTGTAGCTGGAGCTGTCAGGCTGTACCTTGGGTCAAGAGTGAGGAGAAGTTGGTGCAGTTTTGCTGTGGGAAAGCCGAGGATGGACTTGGTGGAGACTCTCCCAACATGAAAATTGATCATGTCCGTGCTTCGGCTGAGGCTGGGCTGGACCATGGTCCTGAAGTCCTAAGGGCTGAAGGAAGTAAGTTCTTTCTGCACACTGACTCTGATAACAACACTCTTCTAAAACATTTTGGACACCATCATTATTTCTCACACATTAACATTCTTGAATTTCTATTTTTGGTGACTTTCAGTCAACAGCAAGCACTTCCATTTCTACACAATTACCTCTTGGCTTGGGTTGCAGTCCAAAATAGTTTAGGTAGGGGGTGGAGGCTTGCTTCACAGGGGCTAATTTTCTATGTTTGCAGCTCCCTTCTTGTCCCCTCTCTGGCTTGCTTCCCTGATGCTCCAATCTCCAGTCCAGCGCACTGTTTTATCCTGTGGTCTCTGCCAACAAGGGGCAATGATAATAATTCTGCAGCCTTACAAATGACAGTCAGAAGCTTTATTGAGAGCGCACTGGTCCAGGTCACCTTGACTTATCATTCCTTTACAGCCCAGTGGCTCCCAGAGCCCAGGGCCATCAAGAAGAAGGCCATGCAGGCAGGCCTTTGATTCCAGCACTTGAAAGGCTGAGGCAGGAGGGTCATGAGGTTAAGGTCAGCCTGGGCTACATAGAAAGAGTCTAATAAAAGGAGAGAAGGGGAGGGATGGGGGATTTGAAGTTTGCCCTGAATGTCAAAGCAAGCCTGTGCAAGCCTGAGATAAGCACACATCTATCTCCTAGGCTCAGGTTGTTCTTTAGTAACAATGGCATCTGAGATGAATTTGCTAGAACTCACCCTAGCTTATCTTTATCTTCAAAGATCTTGCATTCAGGAAACATGGCTTTGAAGCAGCGCAACCCTGGTAGTAGGTTCATGTGTATACCGAGGGATTAGCTAGATCCCCAGTAAGCAGACAGGGAGAGGATTCCTTAGGTAGATTAATGTGCTTTTCATTTAAACATTTAAGATTCTCTTCCTCTCCAGAACAAAGACACGAAAGTCGAGAGCAGAAAGTAAAGAGCAGAGAACAAAGTGGATGTGGGGCGAGGCTGTAACTCAAAGCCTGTCCCAAGTGACACACTTTCAACAATGTGGCACTACCTCCTAAAGGGTCCATAACATAGCCAATCAGAACCACCAGCCAGTGGCTGAGTGTTCAAAGGTGTGTGCCTAAATGCTGTGGATTATGCTCATTGTTAATAATAAAGGTGATTGGCCAATAGGAGGGCAGAAAGAGATTGGGCAAGGCAGCCTGACACAGGGAGAATGCTGGGAGAGAAGGGCAGAGTCAGGCAAGGAAAGAGAGAGAGGGGAGAAGAGAGAGAGAGAGAGAGAGAGAGAGAGATGCCAGCCAGCCACTGGGCAAGCAGGATGTGTAGAAAATGAGGTAACAAGCCATGAGCCATGTGGCAAAGCATAACTAGAAATATGGATTAATTTAAGTGTAAGAATTAGCTAGTAACAAGCCTGAGCTATTGGCTGAGCATTTATAATTCATATTCAGTCTCTGAGTCAATTATTTGGGACCAGGCGGTTGGGACAGGAAACGTCCATTTACACCTATGGGGGATAGTTATCATTCAAATCACTATGGGGTTTGTTTTAGCTTATGATGCCAGAGGGGTAGTGTCCATGGCGGGAAAGGCACAGCAACAGTCAAGGAAAGCATGGTGGCAGGAACAGGAATTGGCCAATCACATTTTGATTCACACACAGGAAGCAGAGAATGAGTACAGGAAGTAGAACAAAGGCTATAAACCCTCAAAGCCCACCTCCAGTGATGAACTTCTTCCAGCAAGATTCTACCTCATAAAAGTTCCATGACCTCCCAGAAAGAACGCTACAACTGTTAGTCAAGTGTTCAAATACATAAACCTATGAAGGACATTTCTCCTTCAAATCCCCATATAATCGAGACAGTGGGGTACTGGGGCAAGGAAAACCATATGACCAGAATGGAGAGTGAAGAAATAAACCTTTACACTTGTAATACAGGTTCGAGCCCATCTATTTAGNCATTTGGATTATTTCTAGTGCTTGGCGATTACATACATGGCCGTTGTGAATCTCTTCAACAAGTGTTGTGTGGACATGTTATCTCATTTCACATGAATAAATACATTTGATATAACTATCACATGATAACTTAATGTTTTGTTCTCTATTATGAAATAGCCATTTTAAGTGAGCATTTAGCCACATTAAAGTATATTAACAGTGTTGTGAAACAGATTTCCACCTTGCTAGTTTGAAAATTCAAAACCTACAAAACAGCTCTCCTCTCCCTCCTTCCTCCAGCCCTTGCTAACGAATATCCTACTTTCTGTTCCTATGAATCAGCCTGTTTAGAAAACTCACATAAATGATATTTAGGGTTTTTGTGTGTGTGTGTGTGTGGCTGTGGGTGTGTGTGTGTGTGTGTGTGTGTGTGTGTGTGTGTGTGATTGGCTTATTTCACTTAGCACAGGATCCTCAAGGTTCCTTCACACAGTATTAGGCAGGACAGGGCTTGCTTTCTTCTTAGTACTAAATAATATTTCAATGGAAAAGTGAATTTTATTTAATCTGTTTTTTAAAAAAATTGTTTAGTTTTATTTTATGTGTATGGATGTATTGCTTCCATATATGTCTGTGCATACATAAGCCAGAAAAGGGTATAGATACCCTTTGAAACTGTCATGTAGGTGCTAGGAATTGAACCCAGTCCCCGCATCCCTACCCCCCAGAATAGCTTTGAGTGTTCATAATTGCTGAGCCATCTCTCCAGTTCCCTTGGCTAGTCTTTTATACACTGATGGAAATGAGAGTTGATTCTGCCTTTTGGCTGTCGAATCCTGCTGGTAAGAACCTGTGTGTATTAGTATTTCTTAATGTAAGTTCAAGTTTTCCAGAAACTGCCATTTTTGTTCCTGAAGGAGTTGTACAAACTTACACTTCCACCATAAATGTATAGAAGTATCACTTGTATCCTCATCCACTTTGTGTTGATAATTTTTGGCTATTCTAATAAGCATGACTTTAACTCTTACTTCCCCAGTCACTTGAGTGTCTCTTCTGTCTATTTTCTCCGAGAAGCCAAGGGCCTTCTGTGAAGCAATGGGCTGGGTGGAGACTCTCCTAGCATCCAAGCTGCTTGTGTTAGTGCCCTTGCTGAAGCTGGGCTGGACTGTGGTCCTAAGGGCTGAGAGCAGGCACGCTCCTTCTTCAAGTTGACCATCACAACGTCTTTCTCTCTGAATGTAGTCTGTGTCGTGTATTCACACCTTTGTGCATACTTGAAATTAATTTGTGTATTTTCCTTTTGACTTCAAGAATTGTTGCTGTATTTCTGATTCCTGTCCTTTATCAGAGATAAGAAACATGATATGATTTCAAATGTTTTCTCTTGTTCTGTTACTTGTCATTCTAATGGTGTACTTAAAGGAACAGAAGTTTAGTTTTAATGATGCTAAAATTACTAAATTTTGTCTTTCATGGCTGATACGTTTGGTGTCGTATCTAAGAAATTGTTGCTTTAACACAAAGTCATAAAGAATTTTTCAGTGTTCTTTTGTAGGGGTCTGGTGCCTGTAGATGAGCTCAACTTTAGGTCTATGATCCATCTGAGTCAACTGCTGTATATTCTGCAAAACATGGATCAAAGTTGATAATTTTGTATACCAGCATTTAATTACTCTTGCATACATTATTGAAAATAAACTATTTTGGCCATAGAATTGTCTTTGTCAAAAGTCAGCTATCGCCGGGCGGTGGTGGCGCACGCCTTTAATCCCAGCACTTGGAAGGCAGAGGCCTTCCTCTCTGTGAGTTCGAGGCCAGCCTGGGCTACCAAGCAAGTTCCAGGAAAGGCACCAAAGCTACACAGAGAAACCCTGTCTTGAAAAACCGAAAAAAAAAAAAAAAGTCAGCTATCCACAGGTCTGCAAGTCTATTTCTGAACTTACCTGCTCTGTTCTATTCTACTCACGTATATTGAGTGAGTAGAATTGCCTTGCATTGTCTTAATTACTGTAGTTTCATGTCGTAAAATTAAGTTCATTTATTGCTCTTTATTTTTAAAGTTTCTAAAAATCATATTGTACAAATTTATGTCAGAAAAAACTGAGATCCTTGGTTCACTCATGTGGTAACAAACCCTACTGAGGCTGAGGCCCTGGCACCGAAGGTCATAGAGCTGGCTGGTGGGAAACGGGGTCCTGCTAGAGCAGCTGAAAGAGAGGGCTGTCAGTTCACAATAGATGGTACATGGTGGATTCATGATGACAGCCCAGAGTACCTGTCAGCCCCAGGGCAGGCTGAGTAGCTTGCTGAGCATGTTTTGTTTTCAAGCACGATCATTTGAAACAGCATCAATGCTGCAATGAAGAATGGAAAAGTCATATTGAGAGGCTGGCAAAGAAGATTCAAAATAGTTGTGTTGGTTCAGGGGGCTGAACCAACAATAGAGGGCTCAGAAGGAACAGACACGTTTCAACCCCAAGATAACTTGGTTGGAGAATAATGGGGGTGGGTATTATGTTGAGTGGATTGTTTGGCACTTTGGGGACATATTTGACTACCATGCACATGATAGATTAGAGGTGACCTTAGGAATCTTATCTGCCAATTTCAAGGAAAGGGTACATTTTTCAAAAATCATCTTAGTTTAGCTAGTTTTGACTATCAGCTTGACACAGCCTAGAGTCATCAGAGAGAGAGAGAGAGAGAGAGAGAGAGAGAGAGGAGTTGCCTGGATCAGATTGGCATGTGGGACTATCTGTGGCGGAATGTCTTGATTATTAATGTGTGTAGGACTGTCTAGCCCACTGTGGGCAGTATCATTCCCTGGGCAGATTGTCTCAGGCTGTATAAGAAAAATAACTGAGCATGAACTCGCCTAAGAGTCAGCTAGCAGGCAGCAACTTCCACCGTGCCTGCTACACCTCTCAAACTGTGAAGGAGGTCCTTGGGCAGAGGTAATATTGTGTGGAGCAATAAGTAGGCTTTCCTTCAAGTTTCTGCTTGAATTCTTTCTCTGACATCCATCAGTGATGGACTGTAGCTTGTAAGTTGAAATAAACCCACTTTTTTCCTTTAAGTTTCTTTTGGCTGTGGTATTTGTCACGGGAGCAAAATGAAACCAGAATACATTTCAACCACAGGCTGCTAAAGAACAGAATGCATTGAGGTAGTCTTGCTAATGTCATTGGTAGAAGGACTGCCCAACAAATGGTTTAGAGAATAAGCTGACACCTTCACTTTGGGCATCACTAGCTTTTGGAAACCCCTAGAATCAGGACTAGGATCTTCAAGCAGGTTTATGTTAACTTTGTGTGGATTTCAGGAGTGATGGAGATGCATCCATGTTTGTGGCCTACTATGTGCATCTTTCAACTGGTAGTATACCTAACAACGGGATATTATTTAGCACTAAAGAAATGAACTATTAATCTGTGAGGGTGGAATTTTTTGAGACAAGTCTTTTCATGTAGCTCAGGTTGGTCTGGATGTGTAGTCCAGGTTGGCTTCACTCACAGTCCTCTTGCCTCAGCCTCCTGAGTGATAGGATTGTAAAAGGGATGTATGAAGAAAGCTTAAATTCATATAAGTAAAAAAAAAAGGCAAATTTGAAAAATGAGACATACAGTTCTAATGGTACAGCCGTCTGGAAAGGGTAAAAGTGTGGAGACAGTAAGAAAGACAAAAGGTTGCCTGCAGCTGGAGGAAGAGAAGGATGGCTAGAGTCTAGAAGCATTTTAAGGATGTGACACTGTTCCGTAGGATTTCACAGAAAGTGATCTATGTCCTTATACATTCGTCAAAATCCATAGAACATGTAAGACCTTAATGCCAACTGTGGGCCGTAAGTGATGCTGGTGTATCAGTGCAGGTTGACCGACAGCAACAAATGTAGAATTCTGGTGTCAGATTTATTTTTTAACTTTAAATTTTATGATATGGTGTTTTGCCCACATATATGCTCATGTACCATGTATGTGCCTGATGCCTGTGGAGGCCAGAAGATATCAGATTCCCCCGGAACTGGAGTTACAAACTACTGTAAGCTGTTATGTGGGTTCTTGGAGTAGAACCTGGGTTCCCTGAGAAGCAGCCAGGGCTCTTAACTGCTGAACCATCTCTCAGGCTCCTGCTCCCTAGAATGTTTATCCAAGACTCCCCCTCTCCAGCTCCCAGTTAGTAGAACCCATCCTTAGGGGCGAGATCACATGTACCTTAAGGCCTGCTGACCTCTATGCTATTTAGATTCTAGGTCCTTTAACTATAGAACCCACCCTCGTGGGCATATGTACTCTGTAAAGGAGTTTCTAAGTACTCATCCCTTAAGAGTTATTGTGCACCTGGAATTGGAATGATTCTTGCCTGGAAACTTTCTCCCAAATTGTGCTGTGTTTCAAATACGCCAACGGTGAGCTCCTGGCAGCAGATTCCACACATTAGATCTAGGCTGACGAAATTGATCTGAATTGAGATTTTGTTCTCGCCTCTTCAGGGTTCTCTTCCCTGCCTGGACACCTGTAGGGTCCCCCTCATGAAGAGCAAAAGGACCGAGTCACGGCCAACACAACAGATTGAATCTGATGAAAGTTTTTCAAAGTCATGCAGCTGATTTTTTTAAAAGATGAGAGAAAGCGTATTGTACCATTGGGAAAATACGGGGTAATTAGCTTCAAACCTGGCTCATCATGCAGATAGACCTCACCATAGCCAAACATTCCTCGTGAGGTTTCTCTATCAATAATACTCATCAATAAGCAAACAAAAATGAAAGTTAAAAATCATAGGATTACAAGTTTTAAAAGACTGGAACAAAAATTAAAATAAGACAAAGATTTGAAAAAGAGAACAATGAAAAGGTCTTATTGACTCATCAAGTAATCTAAAGTGATATTCTCAATTTAAGTGGTGTCTTAGGGTTTCTATTACTATGAAGAGACACCATGACCACAGCAACTCTTATAAAGGGTTGGGGTGGTTTACAGTTCAGAAGTTCAGTCCATTATCATCATGATGGCACATGGGGACATGCAGTCAGACATGGTGCTGGAGAAGGAGCTGAGAGTCCTACATCTAGATCCGCAGGCAACAGGAAGTGAACTGTGACACTGGGCATAGCTTGAGCATAGGAGACCTCAAAAGCCCGCAATGACACACTTCCTCTAACAAGGTAACGCCTACTCCAACAAAGCCACACCTCCGAGCAGTGCCACTCCCTATGAGCTTATTCAAACCACCACAAGTGGGTAAAGGAAAGAGTATGTCTCAAACCAGGAAACAAGGAGAAAGGAGAGTAAGACAACAGGCTGGAGAACCATGTCTCACAGCTCTACTGCCTGTAGTGTCCTCTGGGGCAGTCCTGTCAGATGTCCAGTGGTGATTTCGTAGAAACACTACCTTGTAGAACAGTTTTCAAGTTGAGATGTTAGAGATTGTTTGTAACAGTGAGCCTGGACTTAGAATCCCTGTGAGGAATTAGTCAACAAACACGGGAAGCAGTTCCCTGGGGATTCTCCCAAGTCTTTAAGGGGGATGAGCTCAAACCCCAATTTCTCAGTTTACCCACAGCATCCTTATCTTGTGTAAATATAAGATACACAGATAAACTACTCCTCCCACACACCTCTGAGAAATGGTACTTTACATGTCTTAGAGATTCCCTTCACCCTCATCTCAAGGTTATAGCATATAGAAGCAATGGAGGAAGTTGGGCAGAACAGGCCATTCTGCTCACCTGAAGGCCAGTGCTTTGGGCACAGAAGCTGCTAGCATCCTTCAACTCTCTTCTCTTGTCTGTCACTGTTCTCTTGGAATAAATCCTTCCTCCTTCTTCATCCCCCACCCACTTCCTGGTCCTTTTTCTCCCTTTCCTCCTAGTCCTTTGCCCCTCTCCTTCTCCTCTTCTTCCTCATCCCCTTCTTCTCCTCCATCTTGTTTTCTCACTAGCTTATGTCCAAATTATCCCAGTCTAAAGGACTTAAAAGTATCTTTCCCTATGAAGAAAAGAATAGGATATATAAAGTTAAGCATATGACCTATTTCTACATAGAAAGTCTAAAACATTCCAGAACATCACACAGTTGTTGAATACACTGTGACAATAGCACAGAATCAAATTTCAATTATCACGGAGGCAGTCCACTATTTGCCGGTTAGATTTACTTACTCATGGTGTCTTGCTCTTATTGGCATTCACCAGCCAGGGACCTTCATGGCCTTTTACCAGACATTAACCAAAGTCTAGGCAGTGAGTTGAATGACGCTGGGTTTTGTGAATGCTGGTTCCCATTTAAGCTGCAGCAAACAGGTCAATCAATCCCAGCTCAATGGACGGTATTGGAACTGAATTATCCAAACCTGAGTTTCTTTCCTACTTAGGTAGGGCCCCAGTTCGTTTTTCTCAACTGTGGTTTGGAAGTCTCTCCACAACTACACCCATCACATGAGCTCTAAATCAAGAAATCCAGCAAGAGGACTCCCGGGTATGCCCTGTCCCAGCCTGCAGCTTTGCACATGTGTAAGGACTGGAGACTGACATTCTTCCAGAGGGAACTGGATCCAGTCAGGATGCAAGGAAATTCTTCTGCGTGCACTTCTGCATATAACTCAATATTACTATTAACCCCTTAGACACATGCTTGTTTTTAGATGATTAGCAATATCTCCATATTTTGTGTTGGATTTCTAACACTATCACATCATACCTGAGGTAATTAGCTTATAAACAAACAAACAAACAAACGACAACATCCAAAGCTTGTTGGATGCACATGTAGCTTTAAGGTTGATGTCAATGTCTTCTTTGATCGCTCTCTGACTTACGTGTTGAGGCAGGCTTCCGCAGTTGAACCCAGAGGACACTGATGGTCTACCTGGCCAGGATGCTCAGAGGATCTGGTTCCACCTTCTGTGCTCTGGGATCACAGGCAGGCTGCCTCACCCATCCTGCGTTTACACTGTTGCTGGGGATTTGATCTCCAATCCTCATGCTTATGTAGCAAGCACTTCACCCTGAGTCATCTTCCCAGTCCTTATGCGAACCTTTTCTCCTCTCCCTCTCTCTCTCTCTCTCTCTTCCCTTCTCTCTCTCTTTGTTTGTTTGTTTTGAGACAGAGTTTCTCTGGTAGTCCTGGCTATCCTGGAACTCACTCTGTAGACCAGGCTGGCCTCGAACTCACAGCGATCTGCCTGCCTCTGCCTCCCAAGTGCTGGGATCAAAGGCACATGCCACCACCCAGTTATGTACTTTTTCGTAGAGATCAATGTTTTTGCCTAGATGATAGGTTCTTAATTGTAGAATTTAAAGACAGCAATCAGATCATAAGAGGAGATAACTTTATAAGACAAAAGATAATTTCTAATAACATCAGGATATTTGTTTATCTACTTCTCCCACTTTTAAAGGCTGCTAGTTGACCATCCACTAGCATTCTGGCCTTCCTATATATTAAGAATAGGCCTTATTAGTGAAGTCAGGGGGTGTCTGCCAGCACAGTGAGCAGTCTCCTGTGGGCCCTCAAATTCCACTGCAAATCTCTCAGCAGCTTTCTTGGGGCCCCCACCAAGCCAGAAACACAGTCTCTATTCCTGAAGAGGTGAAGCTGAACTGTTGGGTTTATTGGAATAAACATTGTCTTTTCCTCATTCATAGGACTGAAAGGAATTTTTATTATAACTATTAAGTTCTATAAACTTTGATGATGATGCTTGGGCTATTTTCTCCTTACTATTTCCATGAAATTATTTCCTTTTGGAAATCAAAAAGGTCTTTTGTACTTTCTAGACTGTTTAAGAACACATTTTTCTGAGCTTCCCCTTCCCAGTCCTCTCCAAATTGCTTGTTTCTAAGCAACTTAATATGCTGTCATTAGATGTTTAACTCATTTTAAGATGTGTCCAGAACTGTTTGTGTGAGACTCGGGCTGGTCCCTGGAAACTTGAGAGCTGGCCGCCTTTCTGCAGTCTCCCTTCTATCCATTTTGTACACAGACTGTGTGGTAGACTTACAAGTTATTTACACACAAACCCACTTACCTCGTTTTGTTTTAGATCCAAAATTCCCAACAGAACGTAACCATACAGTAATCAGTCTCAGGGGCTTGTTTGCCGTGCCTTCATAATCCCCTAACCTTTTCCTATCTTAGCAGAAAGTATGCAAGGCCCAGGTTAGGTCAACAAGTGAGTCCAGGTCAACTGTGGGAGAGTGACATGGGAAAGCATTAAGATATCAATAGACAGCTTGGACCAGCTTCAGCATTGGTCACCTCAGGTACCCGGGCATGTAACATGCTTTGTTTTCCTTTTCTGTCACCATGAGTGGGCAAGGGGGGGTTGGCTTTAAACCACCCATCGGCTGCTGCAACTAGCTCTGTGAGTGGCTTGTGGAAGGATTCATAAATGTACCCACTGAGCTATACAATAACAAACAGTTCAGGGAATGGTTTCCCAGTCCCCTGGGAAGCCCCAGTCCAGCCAATGGGTTTGTTTCAGACTGAACAGACCTTGTGCTTCAGGCATAGAGCAGTGGCATACTCATAGGATTTTTCATTGACGTGTGAGATTTACTTTGGCCCTCTCAAACCCTACATCGCAGCAAAACACGGCTCTAAGTTTAGGTGACCTGGGGTTAACTGTGAAGAAAAGGGGCGGGGCAAGCTTC
>LZPO01008433.1:57750-71324 GCA_001675575.1 Neotoma lepida | reverse complement strand
CCTTGAGTAGACATTGCAAAATGACTGGGTTGGTAATTGCCAGGCCCTAATTTTCTTGGTTAAAGATGGGAGTTCATTGCCACGCTGAGTATAATTAGACTCTTCTATTTACAATGACTGATTTAAAATAAGGCTTGATGTAGCTAAAACTGCTGTAGACATNCTGGACCAATTAAAAAAGGCCATCTTATACTCCTTTATTAGGAGGTATTGCAGCCATAAGGAGCTAAGCTCTGCATCCTCACTTGAGATTTTCCNGNTAGTACACAGTCATCTGAGATGTCCAGGAGGACCTTTTAAAAATATATTAAGAAGGGGAAATTTGTGGGAGCTCAAAAAAATTCCAACTTGTGGTTTGACTTAAGGTCAGAGAGTCAGAGTTTACGCTGCTTTCCAGGGCTACACAATAGGATGATTTGGTCAAAGGCATGGTTACCAGGTGTTTTGAAGGGTCTACACTTGGTTGAATGTTGTGCTTTGATCTTGAAACAGGGAGGTATTTTGTCTTTTCCCTTACTAGTATATAAAAAGCCCATTAGAAAAAAACTCAAGACTGCTGGGTATTGACTCAGGGCCCTTCTAAAACTGNCTTCTGTCTCTATCTTTTCTCTTCATCTACTGTTATATTTCCATCACTTCTCAATGCCTCACTCCCCTCTTGAAGGAACACTTTGATAGATTGGAGCTGAACCCAACACTGAACCCCAACAACTGCCATTTCCATAAACTCTGCTAAGTTTTTCCCATCTTGATGAGCTACATCCTCATGATCTGAAATAAACCCTTCTTTTCTTTTTAAAGTATTCTTCCTATCAGGTGTTCTAGCACAGAAATGAAAAAGTCACTAATACAACTACCTTGAAATTCAATCCACCAAATTAATTAGTTCATCACTCATGCACACTCAGGCACAGGACATGAGNAAGATACACATAAGTTCTTGGCAAAAACATAACACAAATGTCTGTAGTCCAACTCCTAGGAGAATCCTTCTTCCCATTTGAAGCCTCACAAGTATGATCATTACTGTTTGTGTTCCTAACTGGCATTCTCCTCTTCTGAGCNCCTGCCAAAAACTTCCATTAAGCTCTGTCTAAGCTGTTTCTCTAAATTTTTTAAATTCATCCCAAGAATCAATTGCAATGGCCTATGACTCATACAGTCAGATACAGTGGCAGCCTCAATTTTCATATCAATTTCCTNTAAATGTCAATTATTATTATGATGACATAAATCTGAGGAAAAAATTAAAAGATACAATTTTAATTTAATATTGATTTTTTATTTTTGGACCATTATTCCAACCACTGTAACACATGGATGTCTGGACTATGGAAGGAAAGAAATACCATAATGGAAGACCATGATAGCAGAAAGCTGCTTACCTCTTGGCAGCCAGGAAGCAGAGAGACCAAGAGCAGAAAGGTCCAGGAATGAAATCTACTCTTCAAAGGCAAATTCACAAGGACCTACTTCCTTCAGACAGAACCTATCTCTCTGTAGGCCATCCAGGNACAAACTTATCAATGGATATCTGTTCAGGAGTTCTCTNGTAACAATTCAATGACTTCTTAGCCAGACAACTAGTTTGAGATCAAAACTTCAAACATTACCCTGGGGAAAATGTACTTTTTATCCAAATCATAACAACAATTGATATTTGTTTCTGAAGCAATTTTGTTCCCTTATGAAGATCTCATAGGTGAATGCTCAGTGGTAGAGAATGTAATTTAATAAGTGGAAAAAGTGGAAAATTAACAGAAAAAAACATGACAAGCCATTTAATAATCTTTGTATCTGAACATAAGTTTTCTTGTTTTTGTTTATTTGTTTTTCTATTTCTTTTCTTCATAGGGTAGAGGGTTTCATCAAACAAGATTCTCTCAACATTACCACTATTTTGGGCAAGATAATTTTTTGCTTTAATGGAAAGACAAGAGGGTCTGAGCTATAGGATATTTAGCTGCATTTCTGCTCTCTGTGAACTACTTAAATGCACATACTGCTCTCCCCACCNCCACCATAGCTGGGACAATCAAAATGATCTCCACAATGGTCCAATGTCTCTTAAAGAGCAAATANCATCACTTCTGCCCCACTGGAAGCATGTGGTGCCTTTCTATTTTGAGTTTACTATTCTCATCACTATCCCTCTTTTTTTTTCTTTATAAAAATATTTATTTATTTATGTTGATTTGTTTGTTTGTGGGTATGCATGTGTATGCACATGCCATGGCATGTCTCTTCTTCTACCATGTGTGTTCTGAGGATAAAACTCAGGTGATCAAGCCTGAAAGCATGCACTTCTTTCCAAGTATTAAAATCTCATCAATTTCCCAGATTATTTTTGGGAAGTTAGGCCAGAGGTTTTTCATTAACCACCCATGCTATTTGCTAACAAAGTTTTACTTTTAACATTAAAGTGTGAATTTGTTCTCCATTTCATTGTGCATTTATGGTTTTTTTTATTTTAAACAGTAAAAACTGGTTTGTACACGTGTGATTTCTATATCACATGATCCTAGAACTCTTTCTGTGGTTTTTCAAGTGGAAGCTACTTCCTAAAAGGACTCTTGGTTCAGTAAAACTCCTCAATTACTCCACTTCATAGATTGAGAGCATGTTCTTTTGAAGTGTAACCATAAGTAAGTGGAAGATTTGAAATATTGTGGTTGATGATGAAAATCATTTTATGAGTTAAAAACCTACAGTTTGAGAATAAGAATGTAAAGTGAAGGATTAAAATACTGAAGCTTGGTTTTTANGGAAATTGCTAATCACTAGCTTTCTTCCTTTGCTTTCACTCTCTTATGACAAACAATGTTTAAAATGCATTTTACACAGAGTACATTTCTTCTAATCACCAGCAGAGAATTGGTTCTTTAAAAGGCTGGTGCTGGATGAAAATAGGCACTTCTATAAGATGGTGCCTTCTCCAGGGAATCTGTGGATTGCATGTAGCCTTAAGAGGTTGGAGAAGTGAGTAGTAGCCTGANAAACATAAGAATGAGACTGAGAAGGAACAAGAAGAAAGAGCTGGGAGACCTAATGAGAAGNTTCATCTACTTAAATATTACTCAGGAGAAGACATCCATGAACCATATGTTTCTACAGTCATTTATTTTGATGCCCAATTTTATCTACTTACCTACTCTTGCAGTCAAAATATCTTTAAAATTTTATAAATGCGGATAGTATACTTATATACTCAAAAGCTTAATTTTCTAAATTCCTCAACTCATTGACAAATTCCATTAAAAGGTTCCAATATTAATTGATACTGTGCAGCATTGTAAATTTAGCCTCTGTTTTAAAGGTATCTGCAGAAAGCTGTCTAAACATAGGCTTAATGCAAGGGCTGAGAAAGGCAAGGAAGTTTTTTTCTCTGAAAATGTATCTTATGCTTGCATACCAAAGAGACAAGAGTAAAACTCAACTGACATGGAAATGTTATACAAGAGATAATCAGATGCCTGAGGTTTGGTTCACAGGTCTTATCCAAAGCATAGCAAGAAAATGAGAAGCCNAATTCTAATGGGAGCTTNGAAAACCTCAAAACCAGCATGTCTGCAGTCAAACCAATTAACACTAGGAAGGAGTCAAAACTATACTAATAAAAACTGCCAATGAGAACAGACGTTTTTTGCTTTATTTTAGTACACTTTCTTACAAAATGTTTTTACATATACTTTAATCAAATCTCTTGGAGTTGAGGTCAGGTTTCCTATCGGAACAGCCTTAACTCAGATTCAGGAATATGAAATTAACTGATGAATTATCTTTTTGGAGAACATCTGTTATCAATGAATGGAAATGGAAACAAGACTACATTTGCAGTGATAACCAGACCTGTCCTGTTTCACTGGGAAGGTTGTACAGAACAAGCCACACAACAGCCTTGTCCCCTAAAAGACACAGGGGACACTTCATCACTTGATATCATTGGGGGTAAAGTGTCATCTGAGGGCAAAATAGAAACCACAGATTAGACAGATGGAAATGCCAGCTTCACCCTGACTTCTGGAGAGAGTAATGGGAGGCTGGCAATTGAGCTAATTACAAGGCTTAGNAGTTAATCAACCATGTCTATTTAAGGCAAGTCTCATCAAATCCCCAAACGATGAATGCAGAGAAGTTCCAGGCTGATACACTTTGGGAGGGTGGTGCATTCTAACACCCAGGGCATGTGCTTCAGCTATTGCAGATCTCATCNTATCTACCTTTGCTAAATGTTCTTTGTTCCGTTTACATGAGCCTTCATTGAAGTTTTAACAACTGGTAGTAGTTAACTAATGTGTTTAGCATATGACCTGAGGAAGGGCCACAAGAATATTGGATTTTAGTCATAATACCTGCAGCCATTTAGGGACCCATCGCTTACGGTGATGCTGGATGTGCAGTGAGCCATATGAGATCAACTCCTAAACTGATGCTTGTATTGAAGTTAGTTGTTTGGAACCAAGTTAAGTCCATCTTGAATTGGAGAATTGTTTGATATAGGAAACCCACATATTTGACAATTCAGGAGAGAGCAGAGAAAATAGCATTTCTTTTAATTTAAATATACTTTCCTTTAATTAAATTTTACCATTAAAACAATGAAACTTCAGTGTGATTCATGTACAGTCTCAGAAGACATACAACTGTTCTGAAAACTTAAAAATCACACTAATCTTAAGAAGCATTTTAATTTTTCACAGAGTTTATAACTGCATTTATGGACATTTATGCACCTCTTTTAGAATAAAACNTGTAGCTCAATAGTAACCTTTATTAGAGCCATATTTTGAGAGTCTGCTGAAAAAGCTCATCCATTGTTTTGTTTAATTTCATAAACATGTCCATGATAAGTGACAACAAACCTCATATTACATTTCCAAGAGCAGAGAGAGACAGAGATTATAACTACTTAAGCAGGAATTCAATGTCAGATTGAAGTGTAGTGGCAAGGTTAAATACCACCTGTTTAAGAAATTAGTAATGTCAAAGCTTAATAATTTCCTACTGAAATGTAAACTCAGAATACAAAAAAAGAAAAAAGACAAAGAAAGAAAGAAAGAAAGAAAGAAAGAAAGAAAGAAAGAAAGAAAGAAAGAAAGAAAGGAAGGAAGGAAGGAAGGAAGGAAGGAAGGAAGGAAGGAAGGAAATCTGGAGTATGAGACATTTCTTATCAAATAATTTCAAACTTCATTCTTTCACTGTTCTTTAATATTAATTGGAAAAGTTGGTAGATATCAAACTTGAAAATGCAATGAACAAGAATAGTTGAAGGGACAAACTTATTTGTGATGTTCTCAGGATAAGATATCATTAAAGGTCCAATTTCAAATCAGCAATAATGAAGACTTCCAAAAGCTATCAGTACAGAATGTCGCCAAGTGCAGTTCTTTCATAGTGGAACCAGGACAATGGAACATATTTAAATGATACAGTGTAACAATTCAAAGTACATATCAAAGATAAAAATATGTATTTAAGCAGGCAATTTTAGAAAATGTACTTAGCCAAAGTTCCGTGAGATTTAATTCTGAAATCCATTAATTATATTTTCTTCTTTCTGTCTCAACATATTTACGTGCTTACTAGTTTTTGACTCATAGAAATTTATGTCATTGGTCCTTTGACTCATCTTCATGCTGTTTATTTATATCTCTATTGGCATAAAGTGCATACATAGATGCATATGAAGTAGGACACAAACATACTTTAAATAATTATAAAATATTTGATAACTTTGTTCTCTAGTACTCTAATATATGTGTGAATTTGTTGATACTNCATAACAAAAAGAAAAATCTGTCATTTATAATTTTCCCCCAAATTTCAGAATTTCCTCAGCAAAATATATCCAAAAATTCAGATTTTTTAAATGCCCAATATCCACCAACTTTGCATACTCTAGTATGCAGATGGTCCATAGCATAAATATAGTATAAAATGGTCTACCATTTTACCACTAATGAGATCAGGTTCTTTGTTGGTTGGTTTTTAAGGGCAGCCAATAGCTGTTATTTCCAGTCTGGCATCTGTAATAATTATCCTACTTTTGGTTTAGAGATGCATTGCTCAGCTTGGTTTGCCATCGTTGAAAAGAGGTTGTGGAAGTGAAACGTCTGAGGAGCTTTATAGCTCACTTCCCTCAACTGCCTTTATATCAGCATTAATCCTGGCTTAATTCAATGCCATTTTAAAACTCTCTTGGCCATGATTTGTTCATCAATTTAGAGCCATTTGTAGACCACCAAGACAGATGGTGCTGCAGCCAGACCCAAGCAGTTGAGTCTATTTTGTGTCAAAATAGTATCTGGAGAAACTNCAGTCGATACTTAATGAGACACTTATGTCTCAGAAGTATAGTAGTTAGGTACTACTTTATGGACTTGTGCATGGTACTGCTGGACATAATAAATTTAGATAAAAAGCAGTCAGAGAGCTATCTGTAGAATCCTTATAACCTACCGTGTCTCCACTGAGCACACAGAAAGCTTCAAGGTACCATCTCCACTATTTTGAAGTACCCCTGCACCCCTGAATGTATCTTACAAGGTGCTACATCTTGGAGAGTTATTGGCAGAAACCTTTATTATTTTTAATAAAAGTTCTTGATGTGTTTTTCTAGGCTACCTATNATGAAANGTATTCCCGACATAACCAACATAAAGAATTCTTATCAAAATAAGTCAGTGGGTAGCAAGATGCAGTGGCTGTGTTCTGATTCTTAGATTGGTGTTGTTGTAGAGCACTTCTTAAATGGATTGAGGCTGACTGGCAGGTCTTTTGATTGTTTGCTTTTGGCAGTTTCACAGGGGTTTATTAAGAAAGGGCATGTGGAAATGGGGACTCTACTTATGTACGGGGCAGTGCTAAAACCATCTGTGTTAATAAGAGCTTTATTTTAGATCAAGTTAAGATGATCTGTCCTGTGCTTGCTGTTTCTATTTATGATGGATATGGGTGTAGGCATGACTGCATACAAGTTCACACAGACACACACACACACACACACACACACTCAAACACATACCATATTTTTCTACAAGTTCTCCATAAATAAACTACTTCCAGGTTAAAATTTTTGAAATATCATTTGATTGATTATATCCCTATTTTAAAGGTAACAAATGATACACTATCAATGAACATTGAACAGGTAATGATCACAAAACTTGTTTGTAGCCACCAAGGAAGAAGAAAAAAATCACTAGTTATTTTACTTTGATATTTTGTAAATTGGGAAGAAATAGGATTGAAATATTAAATATGTATCATACAGATTTTCATGTTACTTAGGAAAAAGGATTATGGATGCTTTTCATATATATAATAAATTCCATATTTATTCATATATATTCATTTATATGTGAATATGGAATTTATTTCCATACACTGGTTTTGTGTTGCAGAACTTTTGAGTAGGAAATCAAAAGAAGGAGCAGGCAGTATACTAAAAGATTATTATATTTTGAACAGTACCCTCCCATTATGGATGTAGATCAATTGTTCTCAATCTGCGAGTCTGGACCCCCTTAAGGATCAAATAGCCTTTTCACAGTGATCAAATATCACATAGCCTTCATATCAGATATTTACATTAAAATTCATAACAGTAGCAAAATTACAGTTATGAAGTAGCAATGAAATAATTTTATGGCTGGGGTTCACCACAACATGAAGAATTATATTAAAGGATCACAGCATTAGGAAGGTTGAGAACCACTGATGTAGATAGATAACATGTGAGGTCCTAAGTGATTTTGTCTCCTAGCCACATACTACAGATTAAAGGGAATTTTACTTTTATCAAAATGACACAGGAGTTAAGTACATGCACATAAATTACTTTGGCAACTCAATGACTTTAATATTAACACTAAATGATTAGTAATTTATATACTGGGCTGCCCAGGTAAAAGAAAAGAACACAAGAAGAGAATAAATTAGTTGTTCCTTTTTAAGTTCCAATACAATGTTTACAATATGATTCTCCCAAAATAATGAAAAATTGCATATGAACAAAATGTATTATAGACATAAATAATATATAAATAAATTTACTATAAAATAATATGGATCTTGGTGCAGAGTTTTAACAGTATTTCTACAAATAAACAACGGGTGCTGAATTGTTGACCATCAAACTACTGAGCTGCAAAACCATGNACTCACTGAGGATCTGAGAAGCATCACAATGACCAGTCGCCCAGACTCTGTCTACTTGATTATCCAATGGTGTCCAAGAGCCAGTTTCTTGCAGGTTGGTCTAATTGGTGACAAATGCAGACTTTTGGATTTTGGACATTAAAAATAGAAATCTCATGAATGTTTTCTTTTTCCACCGAGGGCCAGAGACTCCTTAGATTAACCAACTCAGTGAACAGCCCAACTTTAAGTAAATGAAAATAAGCCCCATGCAGAGTTGATATTTCCTATTTAGTAATGATGGGCTTCAACTTAGACATTAGATAGAATAGAGTAGAACCCAATCTTGGATCAAACCTCTGTATGAAGAGTAAGATGCTATTTTCTAGACGGACAGATTGGAGAGCAAGGAAATGCAGAACTAATACTATTAGGCCTGGGAGACATGTAAGAACATCCTGAGTTAGCAAGCTTGACACACAAATTTCAGCAAATCTGATTGTTCATCCACTAGATGACCTCCATGGTGTGTGGGTTATAACCACGCATATGAAAACTAATAATATTAAGAAGAAGGGGGAGGAAGAGAAAGAAACAAAGAAAGTCACTAAGGCTTCCTTTTCTTGTAGCTATCTCCTTAAAGGTGACCAAAAACTTATTTTCAAAGCTTGGAATCTGTAACTCAAACTTATGACCTCCCTGGAGTCCTTGCTGGTTAGAACTAATTGACTGGTGGGTATTTCTTTTTCGATGTTTCTCACAGAAATTATAGGTTCTTATTCTTTAGCCAAGATTGTAGTATCTGTGTTAACAGTGTAGTGCTTCTGCTTGGCACACACTGTTCATTAAAAGAAAAAAAAATCTCACCACTTGCTGTAATGATGGCACAAAGCACTGAAAACCAAAAAGGGAAATCTGTACACTTATTTTAAGTAAAAATTTTAATTACATTTTAGTTCCAAATATTCTTATGAGAAAAGAATATTCAAAATAAAAACTATACTGTATGTTTGAAGCCATACTTTGAAATCCTATCCCGTAAGTTTTTATTATCACTGATTTTGTAAAGTATAACTTCTCTCAAAGTTAATAACTGAAATGAGTGTGAAGGCATGCCATGCATCACAGGTAGGTATTCTTTAGAAGGTTCATTATAGATATTCACAAATATTAATATATCAAATGGTTAATTTACTGATTTTTTCGCAACGTTGCTTACTGTTATTTTTTTAAGTTTAATGATTTAAGGAACTTTTCACTCTGTCCTCTGAATGTAGGATTTTCAGGTTTTATAGAATATAATTTTGGTAAATGAGAAGCCGATTTTCATATTTTTCGAGCACTTTTGGTTTGGACAAATGTTATGTTTTCATCTCCTGAGTTTGATATTGAAGTGTTTGCTCATCTATGAAAGTATCACTGAGTGCACACTCAAGCAGAGCTGGGACCAGCAGAACACTATGAAAACGTTTCAGTAAATATTGCTATCTCATTCAGGAGGTTTTCTTGGCAAGGTAGCCAAGTTCATTTGGAACATGACACCAGTTCCAAATAAAAGCAATTTTGTAACAGTATTTAATGTTAAAAGTATTCTATATGAATTGTTTTTCTCCTCAGCGATTTTATTAAATTAAGGTCTGTTGTCTTGGGGGTGATAATGTAGAAATAGTGCTTCTTTTAGTGGGAGTACATATTAAGTTTTATCATGATTATAGGAAAAATAAGAGTCAGTAAACAGTTACTCATGAACAACATGACATGCTCTGCACAAAACATATAAATCTGCTATCTAAAACAAAATGCAACTATATTTTTATAGAGGCATCTTCTGCTATTGCAATCATATTGTCTAATTCATTTCTATTTTGTTGTACAGCCTTAAAGCTCTTTGCAGATGTACCAACGTTGCTAATACATACTGGCCGACATGATCAGTCCCCTTCCTCCTCCCTGAAATGACTGACTCCACAGATACGATCTATACTGAAACTAATTTTCCCTTTTCAAAGAAGAGGGATACTATAACAATGAAATGCCACTTTGAATATCTTTATGGAAGAGAAGTCATTTCTAATCTATACCAGGGTGATACGTTTCAATGTACTCACCTTACCTGGGTAGTCACTAAATAAAATTTATTTCACCTTCTCCTATCAAATGGATGGCACCAAAGAATCACCACTATTGCATCGTAAGTATCATTAGAGCATCAGATACATTTTTAACCTGTATTGCAAATGGACAGCCCTGGGGAGAATTTGCAAATGAGTCATCTGCCTTTTTCCTGTTGCCACTGAATCTGTTCTCTCCAGATTCCTAGTTAGGATATTTCCATGGAGCTCTTGTGTCTCAGGCACATTTCTTCAGTAGGGATATCTAGTGCCTCAGGTGAACTAATAATATCTTAATGTATTGTTCCTCTGGGAAAATTCACATTAGGGATCAGACCATCTCATGATTGCTTGACAAGAGATATCTTTCCCTGTGAAATATTCAGAGTGAATTATGTGGTTAATATATGGGAATCTGATTGACCAGTTTGGGGACAGAAAAATAAAGCTTCATTTGTGTACAAAATGTGGTTATAAGCCATAAAATGATGGCATTCTATCTTTTCTCCTTATATTAAAGCATTTGTTTTAAATTAACTTTAGGGCTAAAAAACAATAGATGATTGAAGTTTTTCTGGCTTCTCTCTCTCTCTCTCTCTCTCTCTCTCTCTCTCTCTCTCACACACACACACACACACACACACACACACACACCACATACGTATATCCCATTAGAGAGAGAGAATGTATCTGAGTATGTATTTCTGAATCTTGAATTTTATTTCCTCTAAGTCCACAAAGGTGGTGTGTGCAGACTAATTCATCCGTTGGCATTAACACCTTGGACAAAATCACCTTTTTTTTTTCTAGTTTCCAAGTATCCCATCTGACCTCAGTGACAGCTCATTTTAAAAAATGACGAGCATTATGCTGTGTTTCTTGTTAGAAGTATGGTTGCAAAAAGCATATTACAAAGGATAAAAAATGTAACTACACACTACAATCTATTTTGTATGTAGGTCATTCTCTTTGATCCTCACTTGAAAGCATTACCATTTCCAGGAGATGGCACGGAAAATAAAAAGCAATTACCACCACATCTCAGTTAGAGGAGCTCAGAGTATTAAGGGTTCATCACATTTTTCTCTCTTCTTTTCCCATTTGAGAAACAGTGTTACATGGTTTCAGGCCACATAGTGGGATCTTACTTTTCCATTAGGACTTTTTCCCTCTTAGCTTTAAAAGAATTTAACTTGTGAGTAGAGGGTTTTTAAAGACCACTACTAAAAAATAATGGGAGATAACCATCCCTTTCCTCAATAAAGAAGTACATTTAGGCAATGCTAACTCTTTTTATATTAACTACTGAATATTAAAATGATACGACTGCTTTCTTGAAATGATCTACATTGTCCCTAATGGAGCTTCAATTTAAAAAGTTTCACATAGCTAACATTCAGCAAATTTAAGTTATAGTAACACCTTAAATTTAAAATTTACCACCTTTACATCTTAAAATAATATTTTATTTTAATAATAATATTTAATAATACTAATATTTTATTTTATTTTACTAACATATTCTCTAGGTGAGTAGGATACTACTATTATTGACACAGAGGCTTCTTCTTGTAGTAAATGGCCATCAACACAGAGACTCCCAACTGGTCAATGTGCAGAGAACAAAAGACTGTGGAGTGGCCAGACCTAAATCAGACATTCATTCTTTACCCCAAGACTCAAGGACTTTTAGTGAAGAGGGGATGGAAAGACTGCAAGAGGTGGAGATAGTGGATGACTTCAGGGAAAGGTGTTTTCCTGACACAACAGGGCAGATGTGCTATGAGAGCAAGCATAAGACTATGGAAGCTCCAGTCAGACAACATCCCAGCACAAAGATGGGTGTGTAATCCCACCACTAGATGAGAACTTGCTAGAAGATGGAGAAGCAGCTTTCTTTAAATGTGGGAACCCTGGAGGATTGTTCACACACAACAGTAGACCCCACTCTGAAGACAGACTAGGCAGCACAAACTGGAATAGATGGGGTAAAAAGAAGGAAGAGAAGGAGGTGGGGAAGAAGAACGAGAAGGAGGCATGGAGAGAAGGAGGAGGAAGAAACCTAAGAGTTGGGTGGGAAAGGGTGGAAGAATTGAGAGGGTGGGAAGGGGAGGAGTTTGGGGTAGTGAATATGTTTAAAATTCATTTTATGAAATTCTCAAAGAATTAATAAAAATATTTAAAAATAAATTAAGAAAGAAGGAGGGACAGGTGGTACTGACACACATTTCCAAAGTTATCACATTGGAGTTAATGACAGAATTAAAATTGTGTCAAGAAACACAAACCACTAAATATAAAATGTTTAAACAAATGAGTCATTTATTCATACTGTCCAAAATTAAGAGTACAGTTTTGTCAGTTTCAGAATTATGATGACTTTGTACTTAAGAATGCATTTTGTACTTTCTAGGGCCTAGGTATTTCTTGACATGACATTTTCTGTGAAAACTCTTAAAAATATTTTGATTCTTATAGTCATAATTCTTTTTACAGTAGATCCTAACATGGTCAGCTATGTTCGTAGTAGCATTATTCATAATAGCTAGAACCTGGAAACAACCTAGATGCCCCTCAACT
This sequence comes from Neotoma lepida, assembly GCA_001675575.1. NCBI lineage: Eukaryota > Metazoa > Chordata > Mammalia > Rodentia > Cricetidae > Neotoma > Neotoma lepida. The sequence goes on along the minus strand of LZPO01008433.1, from coordinate 58,494 downwards.
GAAGAATGGATCAAAAAAATGTGGTACATATACACAATGGAGTACTACTCAGCAGAGAAAAACAATGACCATATGAAATTTGCAGGCAACTGGATGGAACTAGAAAATGTCATGCTGAGTGAGGTAACCCAGACTCAGAAGGCCAAACATGGTATGTGCTCACTCATAGGTGGATACTAGATGTGAAACAAGGGATAACCAGACTGCAACCTANAGCTCCAGGGAGGAACCTAGGAGGGACACATGGATCACCCAGAGAGAGAGAAATGGATAAGATCTACATGGGCTAACTAGGAGTGAGGGGGAGGAAATGAGGGGCAAGGGATGGATGATGAGAGTGTAAAGGACCCGGAGGTTCAAGCAGGAACAGGGACAGAGAAAGAGAGCAAGGAAGGAGATAACATGATAAATGGGGAAATCATGGGAATAGAGACAGAGTGCTAGAGAAGTCCCAGAGAGTCCACAGGGATGAACCCACTTTAGACCACTGGAAATAATTGATAGGGTGCCTGAACTGGCCCGATCCAGTGATCACATGGATGAATACCCTAAGTGCCACCATAGAGCCCTCATCCAGTGACTGATGGAGACAGATGTGGACACCAGGCGGAGCTCCAGGAGCCCAATCAATGGGAGACAGGGACTCTTGAGCAAGGGACTATGAGATCATGAAGGGAGGGTGTGCAGAGATGGCCAGCCAAGGGAGACACATGAACTATGGACCCATGGCTGAGAAGCCCCCAT
>LZPO01008433.1:38527-55891 GCA_001675575.1 Neotoma lepida | reverse complement strand
TAAACTTCAAATGACACAAACATAAATACCATACACTAACGGAGAAAAGGCTGTTAATAAATTACAAGTTTTTGTCCCAAAGCTGCATAAGAAGTTCATGACCAATCCTGGAATTGAACTGATTCATTTGATATCATTGTTGATTCATCAATTATTCATATTATTTTCCAAATGATATTATAGATATAAACTCTCAATACCACTAGATGAGACAGCCTTGGTGACAAATTTCTCCCCATTCTCAATGTACTATCCTCCCAGAAAGTATGGCTGAGAGGGAAGCTGAGATTTTCCCAAAGTTCCTTGCAGTACAAAGATTATTTTCTGTCCCTACTTTATACTGGGGTTCCATTCATGTCTTCCCAACCAATAAAATGCATATCTAGGAAAGACACACTATAATAGCCTTGAGGTCATATGGGTAGGTGTTGGGGCATCAAATGAGCTTTATGGAAAAGTTTTCAAGTCTTCAAGAGAATCCACTTGTCTTTCTAGATGAGCCCAAGCTGGCTGCTGCTTAAGTCATTGGTGAGGAAAGAAACATGGTAAAGTGTAGACTGCCCAGAGCACATCAGCCCCATCTTGGAAATAAGGTTCAAGTCAACTTTACATGAATATGTGTGTCTTGATGTAATAAATAAATAATAAACACCCTTAGGATAGCTTAATTAAAATTGATTTAATATTTTATAACAACTCAAGTAAAAATGACTTATGGTTTGTAGGGATACCTTTGTATCTATCAAGCACGAGGTGAGTAGTTTTAGAATATATCTTCATTTCATAGAAATTTTAGTCCAGCTTTTTCTTTTCCCTCCAAGTGGGGTACAAATGNGAATACTTAGGAGCCATGACCAAAGTGAGTACAATGAATGGGGAGAAAGAAGTAAAGGGGAGTAGTCCACTCCTCCATAAATGACCTCTCCTAGGGCACTCCACCGTTCATAGACCAATGGGAACTTCACGCATTTGGACNCACATGTTGCCATTAAGACTCATGTTTTGTTTTTGGGTTTTTTTTTTCTGTCACTAAGTTAAATATTGGATGAAAACATCTACAGACTTAGGAATTCTCACATCAGCTAAAAAGGTCAACACTTTTATCTCCTAAATCCATCATTAATATCAACATCTCCATAATATTTCATTTTAAAACACCAATACTCACACATAAATGTAGAAGGAATTTAAAACTAAATGCATTGAAAACTACATACTTCCTTGTGTACATTCACTTTCAATCTAATCAGCATAATCCAGTAAACAAAGCTGTAGATCTCAGAGTCATCTTCAATAATCTGGTCAAAGATAGTTGATTCTCNACACAAAAGAGCTCTAGAGGGTATTTATATCTTCATCCACAAGGCAATCATATAGACAAATTCTCACCTATGCGTTTTCTAGTATCGTCTAACTATTTCTCATTCACTATTTTAGCTTTCTAAACTAATGTTAATTTTTTTAATTTGAGATTAAGCCTGTGACCTGTTAGGAATTTAGAAATAAATGAAATATTATTATGGATTTAGTATTTATAGAGGGAAGCACTGTGGGTCACTTATCTTCCCACAGTAAGGAAGAGAAGTCCAGGTCAGTTTTCAGATATACCAGAAGCAGAGACATAGTTTAACCATGTTGCACATCACAATACCTGTGAGTTGAGCTGAGAATTTGAACAATAATATCAGTCACATTTGCAATGCTAACCACTGAGTCTAAGATAACTCCATGGGGCTTTTAACATCCAGCAGCAGTTTAATGATGGCATTTATAGGTGCAAATTCATATTTACATTAGTTTCTTAGTCCTGGTACAACAAATGACTATGACCACTGGAACAAAATAACATGGATGTACTGTATCATTTTTCTGGAAGCAATAATCTAAATTCAGATACCAGGGAATATATCAAGGTTTAAGCTGGTCAGATTCTTTCTGGAATGTCCAAAAGAAGGACCCATTGCTGTAACAGGCTTTTTCTTTTGGGTCACCAACCAACTCCCAAATCACGACATAAAGACTTATTAGTTTTGAATGCTTGGCCTATCTTAGGCATATTTCTGGATAGCTCTTTTAACTTAACCTATTTCTTCATCTACCTTTTGCCTCAGGCTTTTTGCCTTTTTTTATTTTCATGCTGTCTCTATGGCTGGCTGATGGCTTCCTGGCTTCTAGTCATGGGCATGTCCCTTGTTCTCTCCTCCTCCTCCTCCTCCTTCCTCTCTTGTTCCTCCTTCTTTTTTCCATCCTAGATTTCTCTTCCTATTTATTCTCTTTGCCTGCCAGNCCCACCTATTCTTTCTATGCCTAGCTATTGGCCATTCGGCTCTTTGTTAGGCCAATCGGGTACCTTAGGCAGGCAAGGTGAAACAGACACAACATATCTTTACATATTGTAACACACATCTTTACATCATTAAACATATGTAGCATAAACAAAATAATACACCTTTAAACAGTTAAAGTAAAATTCTGCAGCATGAACAAATATAACACATCTTTGCCTAGCTAAAATAGTATTTACAGCATATTATCTTGTTTTCTCACTTGTTAAGGCTTCTTCCCCATTATTTAAGAATTTGCCTCAATCTCTGTTCCTACCACACATTCCTGTGTTCTCTTCTCCAGTCAAGACTCTCTTTTGCTGTCTGTTTGCAAGACACTAGTAGTTACAATTAGATCCCTCCATGCTAATCCAGAATAATCATCATTAATTCAAAAAATTGTTATTCATATCTGAAAAATTCCCTTTGTTATAAACAGTACCATGAATGGGGTCCAGAAATTGAGATGTGAGTGTTTGGGGGCTTAGTCAGATAACAATCCAGATCCCAACCCAACTGTGCACACATAAGTAACCCATTACTATGACAACATGTGTGACTCCTAGTATTAAAAATATTGATAAATTCTTACACAGCTTTCAGAGACACATTGAAGGTTACCTCTTCCATAGCCTTCTCATATTTTCACTCTATTATAAACCCAGTCATTTCCTTCAAAGTTATTTAATTTAAACTTTGCAGGTACTTCCATGTAATAGTTTGCTTCTTTGTCCCACCTATGAGTCTCAGAGCTTCTGTCTTTTTCATATTTGCATCTTTAGTCATCAGTACCACCCATGATCCAAACAATAAAAATAGGAAGGCTTGCAATGTAGCAGTGATGGACATTAAAGAGGATATAAAGCTAATTGTTTTCCTACTACCAATTCCGCCACAAATTTTTCATTTTTAGTGATAGATAAGTATGTAAAAAGTCATTCAATGATGAAAGTATAAAATTCTATTCTAATTGAGTTGTATAGTCTATTTAATTTTGGTGTGTGTGTGTGTGTGTGTGTGTGTGTGTGTGTGTGTTTAGTACAATGTGTGTGCAACATGTTTTATAATAAATTTTTTAAATACTATTTGTTTTTGAAAAACCCCTAGGTAATAACTTCATCACCAATATTCTCCATATCATCTCATGTGTACTCAGTTGATCTATTAGCAAGTATTGATTGTATGCAAACTNTGTGTAAGTAAAATAATTAATTTGTTTGAAGACAAGCTTAGTAAGCAGTATAAGAGTGAAATGTAATCCTTCTGGTCAATTGGCACAAAGTATTTTTACTTTTGTTTATAAAGTTCATTCATTATATCATACATTTACTTCACATTAATCTGTAGGATAGGATGAGAAGATCACTCATGGAAAGTATTATGAATTATCAGATTCAAATTATATTTAAAATATTTCCTGTGGATTGAAGTTTTTGTTTTATTCATGTAGAACTTTAAATAGGCTAAATGCTTCCATTGAAAACATTTACATGTGAGTAATTCAAGATCCTTTTAAAACAAGACTGCAGTGAAGTCTGTGTGGACTTCAAGTGCTGATAATATACAAGTAGCTCTAAATATCTACTGAAACAATAATGTCAGTTTAGAAGTCTGTGCTTTATATTGATGTCAAAGTCTTCAGTTGTACAGGACACAGATGAAATGTGTGGCCTGTATTAGCAATGAAAGAATCTGAATTTCCTTTCAAAGTTAATAAAAACAAAGTTTTACTTTGGCTCTTACAAAAAGCTGTTATTTTGACCCCCTTCTCTAAAATTCCTAGAACTGAAAAAAAAAAAAGAAAAAGTTACTGTGCCCCATGAACAATACATGCTGTGCCAGAGAGAGTTATGACAACATAGGTTCTTGTTTGTTATAGAGGATTTTTGCTAAACTATGATTTGTAGTATTACAGATTATCCATTTGCAGTATTATCTATCACTATGCTATTATAATAAAGATAGTTGGTAGTGTATCATACTTTCAAATTATGTCAGTGCTTAAAAGCAAAGCAAAACCAAATTGCTTTAGACAAAATTTATCATCTTTTTTCTGTTCCTGAATAGTTTCTTTGGAAATCTTGGTAGGGTTTAAAAGAAATTGTGTTATTATACAGACTTTCATATAATAACTGATGATAGGATAGTCCCAGATTAAGCACATAAAGAACTGTTTATTCATTCACTACCCATTTAAAACATTTCTGGGAGACTGTTTCTCACACATCTGTGTGGCTCATCAACAGCCTCCAGGCTCAGACAGCCTGGAGTCTTTCCCTGCCGCAAAGTGGCAAACTCTCTTGTGTTAATGATTAAAAATGTTTTCTCACTTCTTCTTTTGTGCAAGAATAATCTTGATCCCTTGAAAGTTATTAGTCACTTCATTTGGAAAGTAGAAAGAAATGGTCATCTAAACTCTGTTTTTTGTTTGTTTATTTTTTNCTGTTGCTTACTTTGTATATAAATATTTATTTAAGAATAATAACACAAAACAACAACAGAAATGCCCATGCATTTTTAATTTTAAAACACATCATGTTGATTCCTAAAAAGGAACAAAAATAGATAACATAGTAAAAAATATTAATGATGGAAAATGTTTTTGAATACTAATTGCTTCAGGCTTATAGCTCAGTTGGAAAGAGTAGAGTATTAATGAGCTTTTGATCCCCACAAGAGTAAATTAAATTTACACAGAGAAATCTCTGATCCCTGGCCACAGATTACACCATGTAATCTCAGTTGGTGATCCAGTAAATGCCTTCAATTGATCAGCCTAGGGGGTCAGTGTGGGAGGTTGGGTGCTTTTTGTAAATTCATTACAAATAATATAAAAAATGACCAAGAAAATGTCACCCCCCCACTGTGGCCAAATCAGATCAGTTTCATGTACAAAAGAACAACTTGAGAATAAAAAAGATATTTAACAAAATACAGCAATCAAGGTAACTAGAACTTTGCTTCCTCAATGGAGATCAGTTAATATGTTCAGAGTAATAGCTTATTAGCAGAGCTACAAAATAATTCCATTTTGGATTTGGAAAACTATCCAAGTACATCGAGTAAATATTAAATGACTATTGTGAACCTGACTTGGGATTGTGCATGTGCTTGTATTAACAAAATAATCTCTTTCATATGTTCATTACTNAGTGGAAACATTACAGTCCATGATTAGAATATAGCCTTTCTTCCTTGAGTACAATGAGATTTCAAATTTATATATATATATATATATATATGTGTGTGTGTGTGTGTGTGTGTGTGTGTGTGTGTGCATATGTGTGTGTATAAATTTAACACACACACACACACATATATATGTATATATATATATATATATACATATATATATAAAGGAAAATTAAGTGGATAGTGTGGGCTGAACTAATGAACATCATTAATTTTAATATACTCAGTGGAAACATTGGATATTCTATTGGCATTGTATTGTAATGCCCATTAAAATGACAAGTTCTATATTTTTAAATTGTATGACCTATGTTCTGTTTTTAGACAAGAATGTTTTTATTCTCAACTGAACACCTTTTATATACTTTAGGAGAGTGTACTCATGGATTAAATGAGAAGATTTTAATGGCTTCTCTGGTTTACTCCTGATAAATAATATCAAGGTACTCTTTAAGTAAAACAGAGCCATAATTTTATTTTTCAAGAGAAAATAGATTTTAAAAAACATATAGCATACTTTTCAAAAGTCAGATCTTAGACAGAAGTGACATTTTCTCTCTACTCTTCGAAGGGAAACCTCTTCATCCATTTCTGAGCAACTGTCTCTTTCTGAGGTAAATAAAATCTTGTGTGGATGGAACTCCAGCTCCACCACTCACCAGCCAAGTGACTTTGAAAATGCTTCTTTGCCTCAGGGACCTCAGCAGTAAAGTATAAGTGGTAAATAATGATGGCTGTCTCATGGTGCTGTAGGAAGGGCTACACATAGTAGCCATCACATATTAAGTACAGGATAACAATAGTGGTAACCAATATCATCAATTATGTCAGTATGGACACACCATTTTACTTCTCTCTAGACTTCAATGTACTCATTAATACATCAAATCAGTGTCATGACCTCTTTCTTAAGCCTTTTATATATGATGATGTTATTATTATGATAATGTAGCATCTTAGCAATTCTTTGTGGGGGCATCTTAGTTTTATATCCTGTAAGTGTGATAAATATCCACAGAAAATGATTCAGAAACAAAAGGGTTTACTTCAGCTCACAGTTCCAGGTTTCAATCTATCAGAGCATTGAAGTCACAGCAGGAGAAGCTTTAGGCAGTTGATCATATCACATGCATGGTCAGAAACCGAGAACAAAGCATGCATTCATACCTGCTAGGGATTAGCTTGCTTTCTCTTCTCTTACACAATGGGATTCCCTGCCTGGGAAATAGTGTCACTCAGAGTGGGCAGGTCTTCCTACCTCAATTAACATGATCAAAAATCCTCTCACAGATATATCCATAGCCAACCTAATCTAGACAGCTCCTCATGCAGACTCTTTTTTTAGGCTATTCTATATTGTGTCAAGTTGACAAACAAATCTAGCCATCATGTCAGGCTATATTGATTGAATACAGAACAATCTGTTTCATATTTCCAACTAAGAAGTAGATGCTTGCATTTCAAAATGAACTTGGCCTTTGAGAACAATGAAGAGGCCAAGTATTGCACAACACATTCCATAGGAGAAACAGTCAGAACCCAGCAGGTAATCACTTTCCTGGAAATCATTGACTAGTGTGGTAATAGCAGAGTGAATGAGCACTACACAAAACTGTTTTTATTTATTCTCTTTTCATGCAATACAATCCAAAAACAGTTTTCTCTCCCTCTAAGTTCCCCCACACTTACTTCCTCTCTCTCGGATCCACTGCCCCTCCATTTACCTTCAGAAAAGAGCAGGCCTTCCAGGGATATCAACTAAACACAGCATAACAAAATGCTGTAAGACAGACACAAACCCTCATATCATGGCTGGAGGAGGCAACCCAGTAAGAGGTGAAGTGTCCCAAGAGCAGACAAAAGAGTCAGAGACACTCCCACTCCCACTATTAGGAGTCCCACAAAAACCCTAAGCTCTAATATAACATGTGTGCAGAGGATCTAGCACAGGCCCATGCAGGCTCCATGATTAGCACTTCAGTCTCTGTGAACCTCTATGAGCATTGCTTAATTAATTCTATGGGCCGTGTTCTCCTGGTGTCCTCGACCCTTCTAATTCCTACACTCCTTCCTTCCCTTCTTCTGAAGTGTTCTCTGAGCTCAACCTAATGTTTGACTCCACAGAAGTTTAGTCTCTACATATGCTCCCATCAGGTGCTGGAGGCAGCCTGACTGAAGACGACTGGGCTAGTCCAGGATCTATGAGTATAGAAGAATATCATTAGGAATCATTTCATTGCCTTTTTTTTTTCTGTTAGTAGGGTTTGGTCCTACCCTAGGCTCTGGCTTATGAGCTTCCAATTCTTGGCCAACTAGGCAGTGTTGGACAAGAGCTCCCTCTCTTGGTGTGGGCCTCAAGTTAGACTAGTCATTCATTGGCCTCTTCCACAGGCTGGACAGATGGTAGGTCATAGGTTTTGTGGCTGGCTTGGTGTCCCAGTCCCACAGAAGATGGCCAGTTCAGACTCCTTATCCTCCATTGCTAGGAGTCCTGGCTAGGGTCACCCTTATAGGTTTCAGGAAGTTTCCACTGCACTAGTTTTCCACATTACCCCCAAATGCCACCCAATTCCAATCATCTCTCTCTCCATCCCACGCTCTCCTACCTGATCTCTCCTGTTCCTATCCCCATCCGCCCAAGTCCACCCTCAAAATATATTCTATCTCCCATTCCTAGGGAGACCCCCCTGGAGCCCTCCTTGCTACTCAGCCTCTCTGGGTCTGTAGACTATAGAGTGAATATCCTTTTCTTAATAGATAGTATCCATTTTAAATAAATTCGTACCATGTTTGTCTTTCTGAGTCTGGGTTGCCTCACTCCAGATTATTTTTTTCTAGCTCTATCCAGTTCACAGAGACACTCATAAAATATTTAGTGACAAAAAATATACCATACATAGAATGTAACCATGATTCTTCAATAAATGGCACTATTAATTAATTAACACATTTCAACAATGTCAGCCTGGGAGAAGCTAGACTAGCGTCTGTGTTTAGGCCTTTGAATATCATGTCTTGCTCAATTATTCCTTCAAGTCTTTACTACAGACAGAACTCTTTTAAGTTCTTGGTGATCCTCATATTTAAGACATAATCTCCTTCCCTAGTGAGGCACTCATTTCCTTTTCCCTTTTTCCTTTTAACATCTTCAGCTCTGTCAGAATTTCTGCTTTTAAATCTGTTCAGTCACCACAATTTAATACCCATATTTTCACTCACGTTTGCTCACTGTGCTTCAGACACCATTCATTCATCCAGTATAAATTTTCCTCAATGAATTAATTTTATATGGGTTGTTTATTTCCATATACCAACCCAGTATTTAGAATATCATCTAACATACAATAGATAATTTGTACACTAAGGAGTAATTAAAATAGCTCTGAAATTTAGCAACTACAATGATTATCACTGAGTAAAGTTAGTAAGTAGCTCTGATATAACCAAGATGCAAAATGTACCTTTCTCCCATTTATATATTTATTTATCTATTTATTGTTCATGTGTGAGTGTGTGTGTGTAGGAATGTGGTTGTATATGTGTGTGTGTGTGTGTGTGTGTGTGTGTGTGTGTGTGTGTATGATAATGTGGTTTGTAGTTGGTTATTTTTTACTTTTTTGGCTTTGTCTCTTTGGGGACCCACCACCCAGCTCCCAAATGAATCACACATGGAGGCTTATTATTATATATGAATGCCCAGCCTTAGTTTGCCTAGTTTCTTGCCAGTTTTTCTTAAATTATCCACCTGCCTTTTGCCTCTGGGCTTTTACCTTTCTCTATGTCTGTATATCTTTTCTTTATTTCTTACTCCATGTCTGGCTGTGTAGCTGAGTGGGTCATGGCTGGCCACTGAAGTCCTGCTCCTTCCTCTCTCGTTCCTTGATCTCTCTTCCCAGATTTCTCCTATTTATTCTTTCCGCCTGCCAGCCCCACCTATCCTTTCTCCTGCCTCACTACTGGCCATCCAGCTCTTTATTAGACCAATAGGGTGTTTTAGATAGGCAAAGTAACACAGCTTCACAGTTAAACAAATGCAACATAAAAGAATGCAACACATCTTCGCATCATTAAAATAAATGTTCCACAGCATAAACACATGTAACACATCTTAAAGTAATATTCCACAACAGTGGTTTTGTGCATGTGTATGTGCTTAAGTATGTGTGTGCATGACAACGTGGTATGTGTACATGTGTGTATGTGTAGGAGAATTTAGCTGTGTTCATGTAGAGCTCAGACTATAATTTGTAGGAGTTGGTCTTTTCCTTCTACCATCTAGGTCCCAGGGATCCAAGTCAGTTCACCATGCCTGGNAGCAAGTGCTTTTATCCACTGAGTCACCTCTTTATCCAAAATGTACTTTTTGTTATGTATACTTTCATAAAATTTTCATTTTCCATATTCACAGTATGTGTTCATATCTAAATATAAATGTTTTTAAAAAGAAAGGAAATTTTATAGAAATCTAACACATCAGATACAATGGAGAGAAATGCCTTGGCTGACCACAGATTATTTTCCCATTTCATTTAATAAATTAGCCATTAGGCTTTCCTAATGGTTTAATTATATAATTAGTTTTATTCATTTTATTTATTTTGTTTTTGTGATTTCTGTATTTTTACAAGTAGCTTTCTTTACTCAAATAGAAGTATAAAGCAAGTTATTTATATTAACTCTTTGGGGTTCCAGAAAAAAATCACTTTCTGTGGATTTCTATTTAGATGTTTTGGTGGATTTTTTTTTTGATATAAACACGTTCAGCTTTTATTCCCCTAGTGAGTTTGGAAAATGAGCTTTTGCTCACACCTACATTTTTGTCAAGGTAAGTTTCTCCCTTATACCATGAAAACACATTTTTCAATTACATTCAGGCCACAAGACACAAGAAATATAAAGTTTATGTCAAATGCATCAAACTTATTGTATGGAGAACTCAAAAGTCTTTTCCTGAATTCCCCTTGTGTGGAATTGATACTAACCATATGTAGCTTTTTAAATTAAAATTAAAGAAAATTTTAAAATTCTAAGTGCTCAGTGGTCACGTGTGGCTTATGGCTACCAAACTGGACAACCCAAAGAGATAGCAGTTGACCACGGCAGTGCTTCTAGATTGTAGGATTGTTGTGGCTGAGGCCAATGGTTTAAAAGGAGCAGAAATCTATCCCACATAAATATCTGACAAGTGTGGTTATAGTTCTCTTCCCCCCCCTCTCTCTCTCACACACACACACACACACACACAGAGAGAGAGAGAGAGAGAGAGAGAGAGAAATACTTTATAACAATCAATATATTTCTTTCTTTGTGTGTAGGAAGCCATTGTTTCAGACCAGACCTAAGCAGCCCAAACCCTAAGAGAATCCTTTGTGCTGACAACCAGGCAACCAAACTGAAAATTTAAGGAAGCAAGAATCTCTACCAATAGACTGTTTTTTTTGCTGTTTTGTTTGTTTTGTTTTTGTTTTGTTTTGTTTTTTCCTGAAAACAGAGACTCATACAAATTCTTGGGAAGTGTCCTACCAATCTGAGGTGGCAGAATAGTGAAGTCCCCTTTGTTTTAACTCTTACAAGAAAAGTGACCTGAAATGACCTGATATTAACCAATCTGCTATTATCTGTCATCTTAATCACTTCTTCCCACTTGACAAAAAACAACTCTGCCTCATCCAGCATCGCACTCTCCACCTTCCTGAGAGACATTCCCTGATGTGTGACTCTCAGCCAAGCTAATAAGATCACTTAACAAATTATTGTAATTTGTCTTTCAAGAATTATCATTTGGGGAAAAAATACTGAATCAAAATGAGATGCCTAGGTCTCACCATCAACAACAGAACAAAAAAATTCTAGGTTGATTAAAACAGAAACCAAAATTCTTGTCATGTTGAATTCTCTCATTTCTTCACATATGTGAATCCTTCTGGAGAACCCCCTGGTTTACTTAATTTCTTCATTTTAAAAAGCCATAAGTTTTATTATTTAAAAAAATCTATGTAGCTTAATGAACTTACATAAAATTAGAATTGATATTTGAAACAGAAGCTGTGAAGCTTCGCATTAAATTTTACACTTTCAGTATAAAATATATTTTATGCACTTATCCACAACCCAAAACAAAAACCATGACAGATTTAGAACTATGAAAACAATTAGCTTTATGTCTGTTTTCATAACTCATGTCCATGACCTGTATTCAGTCCTTCACCATCTCTTTATATTTAGCTTGTCTTCCTCCCTTTTGTTCATGTTTTCTTTTGACCACATGTACATTTGCTTACTTATAGACATATATCATTGGCTAGATTGCTCATATGAGAGAGAGCATGCAGTTTACTCACTTCTGAGAAAGTATGACCTTAACATTATATATTAATTCCATCTCTTTTCCTACAGACTCTTTAAAATTTAAGTTCATTGTTATTTGTAGCTGAGTAGTATTCTATTTGTGTGTGCTTGCGTGCACACGTATGTGCATGTGTACCAAGTTTATATTACCCATTTCTTTGTTGATGGACAAACTATGTTGATTCCAATTTTTTCCTATACTGAATAAAGCACACATAAACATGTGGATGGAAATAACTCTGTGATAGAGCATGAAGTTTTCTAGTTTTATCAATTTAAAATGGATCAAAGTCCTTGATTTAAGACCTGAAACCCTGATACTTTTAGAAAAAAGAGACAAAAAATACCCTTCAAGATATTGGGTTAGGTAATAACTTTTAAAATAGAACACTCACAGAGTAGGAACTCACTCCAAGTATCAACAGGTAGGCTTACATGTAAATGAAAGCTCTGCACAGCAAAGGAAACAACAGAGTTAAAAGACAGCCCAGACAATGGGAGAACATCTTCACCAACTGTACTGCAGACAAGGGGATAATATCCAGAATTTACAAAGAATTGTACAACTTAAATACCAAGGGATAAAAACTGCCAATCAACAAATGTGCAAATGAACTAAATAGGCAGTTTAAAAAAACATAGGTGGCCAAAATCTATGAAACTATTAAAAAAAAAAGAGGGGGGGTAAATATCTCTACCCATCAGAGAAACGCAAATTAGAACTACTTTAAATCTCACCTCACCCCAGACAGAATGGCTGTCATCAACATATCTGATAAGTGTTGGAGAGGATGTGGAGAGAAATGAACATTTATTTACTGTTGGTGAGTTAAAATTTAATATGCCATTGTAGAAATCAGTTTGGAGATTTCTCCAATAATAAAAATGGAAACACATATGACCCACCTACTACACATGTTTGATTTCTTTCCCTTCTTCACANACTTATTTTTGTGTCAGATAAACAAAGCATGGCCTGATCTCAATGGTAAGGTGAAACCCATTGAAAGTTCCTCAAACTACCTCACACCATGACTTTGTGTTTGAGATTATACTCAAAGTAACTTCTGTTATTTGCTAAAAAGCCTATCTCCCAGTAAAAAGTTATCTTTACAAATGCTGAGACCATGGCTGTGTTTGTTAATGTTTCCATCTGCAGCACTTGGTAGAATGTGTATGTATGGTGATATTAAAAAACAAGCAAGTATCCAGTGGTTCCCCGGCTCCTTTGTGACAGCCAGTGCTTGCTGCAGCGTGTGGTCTGCGAGGATGCGCCGGTAAGAGTTTAAGTGAGTGGGTGGGCGGCCAGGGACCACTTTTGGATTGCTGCCTAGAATGCTTCCTTCTCGCAGCAGATTTCCGCCTCCTCCTGTTTCAAGACGCGCATCACACACAGAAAAGTTCAAAATGTTGAAGTCAGAACACGGCTGCTGTCCCTTATGTTATTTATGTGATGCATGACCTTGGCGACCAGGCTTCTCTTTGCAATCTGTGAAATGGGAGAAGCACCAGCTGCCTCGCTTCCCACAAGCCTGTACAGTGTGTATAGGGCTACTGATGTAACTGTGCAGACACATTATTATTATTCAAAGTCAGGGAAAACACGTTATGATCTGGCTGAAATGATCCTCATGAGTTCCCCAGACTGTTAAATTCAACTTCTACTTCTCTCTTCTTCTTTTATTCTAAATTAAAAACTGGACAGTTGTCCGTTTTTGCTCCTGCTGTTCTCGGATTCTTCATCTATCTGCCATTCTTTTTTGTTCTCTCTCTAATGACAAACACATTGCCTACTTTCCCATCATGTAACTTACACATAAAACCAAGCGCACTGGCTTTTCTTCCTCTCACTTTAGGGGATACGTTCTCCAGTTAGCTTTTCTGATGACACGTCTTGTCGACATTTTACTGTTAGTTCTCTATGAAACTCACCCATTCAACCATTCCCCAATTATTGAACATGCAAAATCACACAAAAAATTATCTACAATCTTCTCTGGGTATTGTTTTATAGGGTTTTAATTTCCTTCTGTAGATCCAAGTAAAATCATTACAAAGTTATTTCTGTCTTTAAAAAAAAGTATAAACAATGTTATTACCAAATTATCTAGTNTACNACTAGTACACTTTGAGATAGTTATTGGATCAACAGAGTGATAAGTAAATTGTGCGTTCTGTTTTGTTTACAGTAGTAGTGAAAGCTAGTGACACTATAAATAACAAATGCATATAAAAATTAATTTTTATAATTACTTCTTTGAGAATTTCATACAAAGTGCTTTGATCATGTTCATCCCTCCCCCAGTTCTACACTGATTGATTCATCTGCCTCCCTACTCTATTTTCTTGTATTTTTTTAGAATTTCATATATTAATAGTATATTAATATCATTCCCACTACCCATTTTCTCCCCAAGGAAACCTCCCATATCCTACCTCACTCTCTCTCCAAAATTCTCCTTTAATTATCATTGTTGCACATACACATACAAACACACACACACACATACACATTCACACACACAACCACACACATGCACACACATATATATGCATGTACACACATAAATATATATGTATATAACCTTATGAATCCATGTAGTATTGTTCATATGTATCTGTGGTTAGGGCTGATCACGAGACTGGATAGCCTATTGGGTTCATCCCTGGAGAAGACTGATTCTCTCTCTCTCAGTAGCCTTTAACTGATTGTAGCTCCCCATCTCCAGGAGGGTCCTTGTGAGATTTCTCCCATCCATGCAGACAGGTCAGCTGATATTGTCATTATGCTGATGTTGTGTTGGAAAGTATATTATGAGTTTTATGGGTGCAGCTACCCTGTCATATAAGAAGATATCATCTTGCAGTTGTCCTGGTCCTCTCACTCTTGAAATATTTCCATACCATCTTTTGTAATGTTACCAAGCCTTGGATATAGGAGTCATGTTGTAGATTTATCTACTGGGTTGAGCACTTTGTGAGCAACCCAGTTGTTCCTGCACTTTGACCAGTTGTGGATTCTGTAGAAGTTTTAAAATCAAGATAAAATCAATGTCCCTTTTTTCTTTTCTAGCAAATTTTCTCATTTTAAAGCTGCAAGGGTGAATAAAGTGTGGTATAGTTTAAGTCTATGAATGAGTGAGTGTATGTATGTATACAAACATGTCATTTGTATGCACACACATACATACACATCACACACACATATCTGCACATACATATACATTCACAAGCACACATACTCATATAGATACAAGCATATACATTTACACATACATCCAGACACATGCAAGTGCAAACACACACACACACACACACACACACACACAAATACAAGTGCTCACACAGGCGAAGCCATAAACATCTCACTACTTCCTGAAAACACTCCATGATCTACTTTCAGGAACCATCCTCCATACTGTCTACCTTTAGCATGTGTCCTGTAACAAGAACACGATTTACTCTTAATAAGATGTCTCTCAGTCCCTATGGCATGGAGCCTCCTTCCCGGCACCAGTACCAGAAAGTTATAAACAACACACGCAGGTTTTATAGTCATCTTGTGATGTAGCAAACAAGCAGACAACAAACATGCCTACTACAGGAAGTGCCCACAGAAGGTTGCTTTAAGGCCCGCACAGTGATCAGTTGATTAAGACACAGAACAGCAGAAACAAGTCTAAGGCTGTGGTGCAATCTTCAACCTGAAAATGTAAAAGTAGCGTGGACAAATCAGTTTACAATTCAGAGAAGTTTGTGAAGAAAAATAAAAGTCACTACTAATTANCTCATACTCCGTGCACAGTCTAGTCCTTTATTCTACTTTTATTCCACTTCCAGCAACCAAGTTGAAGAGATCTTTCAAAAGATCTGACAGCGATGCAACCTCATGTGTTCTTACCCCAAGCTCAACAATGCTAATTTCAAGTGGGAACTACTTCAGCAATTATAATTCAGAGGGAAATATTTTCACAATATTAAAAACTTTCATGGGGGATAAATGTATTTAATTATATTCCAATTATCATGGAGTTTTTTCATGAGAAGAAAAATGCAAGGGCAGAGTAATTCGTTTTAGTGGAGGTTCAAGATATCAATCACACTGTTATTTATTCACAACCTACAATAAGCACAGTTGTTTCTCATGTAAAAAATAAAACTACAGACCTTGAAACCCTTAACTTATTGAAAGGGATATTTATTTATTGACAACAATTTTTCTTCTCTTTGCTTCTCTCATGTTCAACATCACAGAATTTACTTTCTTGAGAAACAAGATAGAATGGCAGAGTTGATTTATACTAGTACAAAAGGTACAAAAGGGTGAATTGTTTTTTTTTTGGTTAAAGGTAAAATGAATTTATGTAATAATGAGGTGATTTACTTATATAAATGATTAGAAGTGGGCAGAATATTTGACATTGTGGAACATAGAGCATCTTTAAATTTTTTAGTATTAAGACATTTTTTATTAATTTTACATACCAACCACAGATCCCCCTCCTCCCACCCTCATCCTCCCATNCCAACCACCCCCATTCACTCCTATGAAAAGGTAAGGCCTCTCCTGGGGAGTCAGCAGAGCCTTGTGCATTCAGTTGAGGCAGGTCCAAGCCCCTCCCCCTGAATTAAGGCTGTGCAAGATGTCCCACCATAGGTAGTGGGCTCCAAAAAGCCAGCTCATGCACCAGGGATAGATCCTGATCCTACTGCCAGGGGCCCGTTAAGCAGTCCAAGCTATGCAACTGTCTCCCTTATGAGAGGGCCTAGTCCAGTCCCATGGAGGCTCCATAGCTGTTGGTCTAAAGTTCATGAGTTCCCACTAGTTTGGTTTGGTTGTCACTATAAGTATTCTCATCATGATATTGATGTCCCTTGCTCATAGAACCCCACGTTTCTCTCTTCAACTGGACTCCTGGAGCTCAGCCTGGTGCTTGGCTGTGGATTTCTGAATCTGCTTCCATCAGTTACTGGATGAAGGTTCTATGATGATGGTTAGGGTATTCACTGATCTGATTACTGGATTAAGCCAGGTTAGGCACTCTCTCTGCTATTGCTAGTAGTCGAAGCTGGGGTTATCCTTGTGGATTCCTAGGAACTTTCTTAGTCCCTATCCCCATGATGTCTTCCTCTATCATGGTATCTCTTTCATTGCTCTCCCACTCCATCCCTGTTCTAGCTCAACTATCCCATTCCCTTATGTTCTCATCCCCCATCCCCTACCCTCCACTGCCCCCTAACTCCCAATTTACTCATGGAGATCTCATCTATTTCCCCTTACCAGGGCAGTCCATGTGTCCCTCTCAGAGTCCTCCTTATTAGCTAGCTTCTCTGGAGCTATGAGTTGTAGTCTGGTTATCCTTTGCTTTACATCTAGTATCCACTTAGGAGTGAGTACATACCATGTTTGTCCTTCTGAGTCTGGGTTACCTCACTCAGGATCATATTTTCTACTTCCATCCATTTGCCTTCAAATTTCATGATGTCATTTTTTTTTTTT
>LZPO01008433.1:24294-38430 GCA_001675575.1 Neotoma lepida | reverse complement strand
GAATAATGCTGCTATGAACATAGTTGAGCATATGTTCTTGTGGCATGATTGAGCATTCCTTGGGTATATGCCCAAGAGTGGTATAGGTGGGTCTTGAGGTAGAATGATTAGCAATTTTCTGAGAAGTCACCATACTGATTCCCACTAATAGTGGAGGAATGTTCCCCTTGCTCCACATCCTCTCCAACATAAGCTGTCATCAGTGTTTTTTATCTTAGCCTGTTTTGATCTTAGCCATTCTGACAGGTGTAAGATGGTATCTCAGAGTCATTTTGATTTCCATTTCCTTAATGACTAAGGATGTTGAGTAATTCCTTAAATGTCTTTCTGTCCTTTGAGATTCTTCTGTTAAGAATTCTCTGTTTAGCTCTGTAGCCCATATTTTAGTTGGATTGTTTGGTATTTTGATGTCTCGTTTCTTGAATTCTTTATATATTTTGGAAATCAGTCCTCTGTCAGATGTGGGGTTGGTGAAGATCTTTGCCCATTCTGTAGGTTGTCATTTTTGTCTTATTTACCATAACCTTTGCCTTACAGAAGCTTCTCATTTTCAGGAGGTCCCATTTAATAATTGTTGTTCTCTGTGCTACTGGTGCTGTATCTACAAAGTAGTCTCCTATGCCAATGTGTTCAAGACTACTTCCTACTTTCTCTTCTATCAGGTTCAGTGTAACTGGATTTATGTTTAGGTATTTGATCCACTTGGATTTGAGTTTTGTGCATGATGATATGCAAATAAATATGAATCTATTTGCAATCGTCTATATGTTGACATCCAGTTATGCCAGCATCATTTGTTGGAGATGCTTTCTTTTTTCCATTGTAAGGTCTTGGGTTCTTTGTCAAAAATCAGGTGTTTATTGGTGTGTGGATTAATGTCAAGGTCTTCAGTTCTATTCTGTTGGTCCATATGTCAGTTTTTATGCCAATACCAAGCTGTTTTTATTATTATAGTTCTATAGTAGAGCTTGAAGTCAGGGATGGTGATGCCTCCACAAGTTGCTTTATTGTACAGGATTGTTTAAGCTATCTTGGGTTTTTTATTTTTCCACATGAAGTTGAATATTATTCTTTCCAGGTCTGTGAAGAATTGTGTTTGGATTTTGTTGGGGACTGCATTGAATCTATAGCTTGCTTTTGGTAAGTGCCATTTTTACTATGTTAATCCTACCTATCCATGAGCATGAGTGATCTTTCCGTTTTCTGCTATCTTCTTCAATTTCTTTCTTCTTAAAAAGACTTAAAGTTCGTATCATACAGGTCTTTCACTTGCTTAGTTAGTGTTACACCAAGGTATTTTATATTATTTGTGGCTATTGCAAATGGTGATGTTTCTCTGATTTCTTTCTCAGCCCGTTTATCATTTGTATATAGAAAGGCTTCTGAGTTTATTGAGTTAATCTTGTATCCTGCCACAGTACTGAAGGAGTTTATCAACTGTAGGCGTTCCCTGGTAGAATTTTTGGGGTCACTTATGTATACTATCATATTGTCTGCAAATAGTGAAAGTTTGACTTCTTCCTTTCCAATTTCTATCTCTTTGATCTCCTTTTGTTGTCTTAATGCTCTAGCTAGAACTTCAAGTACCATATTGAATATATATGGGGAGAGTGGACAACCTTGTCTTGTTCCTGGTTTTAGTGAAATCACTTTGAGTTTCTCTCCATTTAATTTGATAGTGGCTGTTGGCTTGCTGTAAATTGCCCGTATTATGTTTAAGTATGTTACTTGAATTCCTGATCTCCAAGACCTTTATCATGAAGTGGTGTTGGATTTTCTCAAAGGCTTTTTCAGAGTCTAATGAGATGATCCATGTGGTCTTTTTCTTTCAGTTTGTTTATATGGTGTATTACATTGACAGATTTTCTTATGTTGAACCATCCTTGCATCCCTGGGATGAAGCCTACTTGATCATGGTGGATAATTTTTTTTGATGTGTTCTTGGATTCGGTTTTCCAGTATTTTATTGAGTATTTTTGCATCAATGTTCATGAGGGAGATTGGTCTGTAATTCTCTTTCTTTGTTGCATCTTTGTGTGGTTTAGGTATCAGGGTAACTGTAGCCTCATAAAAAGAGTTTGNTAATGTTCCTTCTGTTTCTATTGTGTGTAGCAATCTGAAGTGTATTGATTGGTATTAGCTCTTCTTTGAAAATCTGGTAGAATTCTGTGCTGAAACCATCTGGTCCTGGGCTTTTTTGGTTGGGAAACTTTTAATGACTTTTTATTTCCTTAGTGGTTATAGGTCTATTTAGAATGTTTATTTGTTCTTGATTTAATTTTGGTGTATATACCTAACCAGAAAATTGTTCATTTCTTTTAGATTTTCCAATTTTTTTGGAGTACAGGTTTTTGAAATATGACCTGGTGATTCTCTGGATTTCCTTATTGTCTGTTGTTATGTCTCCCTTTTCGTTTCTGATTTTGTTAATTTGGATATTCTCTGTTTGCCTTTTGGTTAGTTTAGATGAGGGTTTGTCTATCTTGCTGATTTTCTCAAAGAACCAACTCTTTGTTTCATTGATTCTTTGTATTGTTCTCTTTGTTTCTATTTTATTGATTTCAGTCCTCAATTTGATTATTTCCTGGTGTCTATTCCTCCTGGGTGAGTTTGCTTCTTCTTGTTCTAGAGTTTTAAGGTATGCTGTTAAGCACTAGTGTGAGATTTCTCCAACTTCTTTATGTTGGCATTTATTGCTAAGAATTTTCCTCTTAGCACTGCTTTCATAGTGTTCCATAAGTTTGGGTATGTTATACACTCATTTTCATTGAATTCTAGAAATTTAATTTCTTTCTTTCTTTAATTTCTTTCTTTATTTCTTCCTTGACTCTTTGGTGATTCAGTTTAGCATTATTCAGTTTCCATGAGATTATAGGCTTTCTGTAATTTTTATTGTTGTTGAAATTTAACTTGAATCCATGGTGATTCAATAAAATATGGGAGGTTATTTCAATTTTTTTTTATCTGATGAGATTTGATTTGTGACTAGGTATGTGGTTGATTTTAAAGAAAGTTCCATGGGAGCTAAGAAGAAGGTATATTCTTTTCTGTTAGGGTAGAATGTTCTGTAGATATCTATTAAGTACATTTGAGTCACAACATCTGTTAGATCCCTCATTTCTCTGTTAAGTCTCTGTCTGGCAGACCTATCTATTGGTGAGAGTTGGGTGTTGAAGTCTCTCACTACTAGTGTGTGGAGTTTGATTTGTGATTTAAGCTATTGTAATGTTTCTTTTATATATGTGGGTACCATTGTATTTGGTGCATAAATGCTCAGAATTGAGACTTCATCTTAGCGGATTTTTTCCTGTGATGAATATGGAATATCCTTTCTGATCTCTTCTGATTGATTTCAGTTTGAAATCTATTTTGTTAGATATGAGGATAGCTTCTTATGGAATATAAGGATATATATGGAATGTTTCTTATGTCCATTTGATCCATCCTTTTACTCTGAAGTAGTGTCTGTCTTTGAAGTTGAGGTGTGTTTCTTGTATGCAACAGAAGGATAGATCCTGTTTTCATATCCATTTTGTTAGTCTGTGTCGTTTTATAGATGAATTGAGTCCATTGACNTTAAGGGATATTAATGACCAGTGATTGTTAATTTCTGTTATCTTTTGGTGGTAATGTGTGTATATTTCCCTTCTTTGGGATCTGTTGCTGTGGGGTTATCTATTGCCAGTGTTTTCATGGCTGTATCTGACTTCCTTAGGTTGGACTTTTCCTTCTAGTGCTTTCTGTAGGGCTAGATTTGTGGATAGGTGTTGTTTAAATCTAGTTTTGTCTTGGAATGTCTTGTGCACTCCATCTATGGTGACTGAACATTTTGCTAAGGATAGTAGTCTGGGCTGGCACTCATGGTCTTTTAGTGTCTACATTATGTCTGTCCAGGACCTTCTGGCTTTCAGAGTCTCCATCGAGAAATCGGGTGTTATTCTGATGGGTCTGCCTTTATAAGTCACTTGGCCTTTTTCCTTTGCTGCTCTTAATATTCTTTCTTTATTCTATATGCTTAGTTGTTTGATTATTATGTGGCAAGAGGAATTTTTGGGGGGTCTAGTCTTTTTGGTGTTTTATAAGCTTCTTGTATCTTCATAGGTATTTCCCTCTTTATGTTGGGAAAGTTTTCTTCTATGACTTTGTTGAATATATTTTCTGTGCCTTTGAGTTGGTATTCTTTTCCTTCTTCTATCCCTATTATTCTTAGGTTTGGCCTTTTCATGATGTCCCAGATTTCATGGATGTTTTGTGTTATGATATTTTGTAGCTATAATGTTTTCTTTGGCTGATGAATCTATTTTCTCTACTGTATTCTCCACACTGGAGATTCTCTCTTCCGTCTCTTGTATTCTGTTGGTTATGTTTACATCTGTAGTTCCTGTTCTTTTACTCAGATTTTCTATTTCCAGCATTCCCTCAGTTTGTGTCTTCTTCATTATTTCTATTTCAGTTTTCAGGTCTTGAACTGTTTCCTTCCTGTTTATTGCTTTTTTCTTGGTTTTCTTGGCTTTCCTTAAGGGATTTATAGATTTCTTCCAATTTTTTTGTTTGTTTTTTCCTCAATTTCTTTAAGGGAATTTTTCATTTCCTCTTTAAAGGCCTCTATCATCTTCATAAAGTTATTTTTAAGATCAATTTCCTTTGCTTCTTCTAGGTTGTGATGTTCAGGTCTTGCTGCTATAAACTATTAGGTTCTGGTGGTGCCATATTGCTCTTTATGTTGTTGTATATATTTTTACACTAGCATCTACCCATCTCTTCCTCCAATAGGTGCAAGAAGTGTCTGTGTCTGAGGGAACTGCTCTTGGTCTAATGAGTGCTGATGGACTCTGTGTCTCATGAAGCTGCTGAGGTCACAGGGGAATGGGTGGGTTTAGGGTAAGGAGTGGATGGTATAGATTGCAGGGTCAAATAGGGAGGGTGTTGTTGGTGAAGCCTGCCCTCAGAAGTCTTCCCTATTGGTCTAAAACTCTTGGTCCAATGTAAGATGAATTTCTAACCAGTCTCATTAATAAACACACAGAACAAGAAATAGGGGTGAAAATCTGACAGAGATCAGAGGAATTGGGAGCAAGCCACCAGCTAGCCTCACCTCACCAACACTGCCNCTACTTCCAAAGAGCGAAGCNAAGAGAAGAGAGCGACTTTCTGTCTAACCTGGCTTTTTATGCCTGTCCGTTCTGCTAACTCATTTCCTATCTTCACCAAGCTACATCACTTCCTGTCTGTCTGCACGGACCTCCAGAACTCTATGGCTGATGCTGGGATAAAAGGTGTGTGCCACCACCTCCTTCTGCTAGTTCCCAATGTGACCTTGGAGTCACAGAGAAACAAATGGATTAAGGGCGTGTGCTAACTTGCATGACTATTGTTTTACTACTAGTGGCTGGCTGCCCCGTTTTTTCCTCCGATCCTCAGATAAATTTCATTGGGGAACACAGATAAAATATCACCACAGTCCAACCAGAGCTGTCAGATTCTGTGACTCAGGGAGCCGCTGAGTCCCAGAGGGATGGGTTGGTTTGGAGCAGGGAGTGGGTCACGTAGATTGCAGGTCAGATTGTAGCGGATAGCTGTTTTGACTTTTAGCTGTAAGGTGGGCCCTTTAGCCAGGTAGCTAAGACCTTCCTTTTAAGGCGTGGTCAAACCTGAGCCCCTTAAAAAATCTGGGATGCTACATGACCGCTCTCTCGCTCTGCTCCGTCATTTCAGGATCGTTTCAGGATCACTGCGGTCTTGGAAGTCAGACTGAAGACTGAGCCAGAATTCTCTGCTGGATCATGTTGCTCCCTTGTTCAACCCGTACTCACTCCCTCCCCTTGTTCCGTAAGTTGTTTCTAAAATAAAGCTATCTTGATAAAATATATAAATAATTGAACTGACCGTCTAATTGCCATAATGTCAGATGGAGGTAGTTAGCTGGGAAGCCTGCCCATTGGAGTCTTCCCTGCTGGCCTGCAACTGGGGAAGTGATGGGTGAGGGTGATAGGTACAGGTTGTGCCCCAGAGCCTGGGTCCTAGCGGCAGGACTCTCTGGGTGGGAAAAGTCACTCACCTTTTGGTCTAATCAGAGGTGGCAGATTCTGTGTCTCAGGAAGCCTCTGAATTCTCAGGGGTATGGGTGGGTTTGGAGTAGGGAGTGGGTCTTATGGACTGCAAGGTCAGATAGGGGGTGTTGGTGAGGAAGCCTACCCACAGGAATCTTCTCTGCTGTCAGGCAACTGGGGCAGCAATGGGTTGGGGTTCTGGGGCACAGGTTATTCCCCAGGGAATAGGCCTAGGTCCTAGCTAGAGGCAGGACTCTCTTTTGGGATAAACTGTTTAAGATGAAGTAGGAAACATCACTCCGGCAAGTATATATTTAGATTTTCCTCTGTTGTCATACAGTCCACTTACTTCTCTCCTAACTCATAGCAGTTAGAAATAGCGTTGTCACTCATCAAGTCTCTGGTTAGATGACTGAGCTGGACTTCCTTTGCTGAATTTCACTTCTTCAAAGTGGATCGGTACTCTCTTCAGAGATGCACTCCAGTCAGACAGACTAAACTGTGGTACTTTTAAAATCTCTATGCACTCAAAGTTAGATTTCTTAGCTACTGCATCCATGCTCTTTCCATGCTATTCCAAGGAATTTTAAAGTTAGAAAAATTTCAACCATAATTGTTGTACTTCAGATCTTTACAGAATTCTAGAATACAGGAAAAATCTACAGTTACAAGTTTAATCTGTCCCCCCAAATCAATTTCATTTTTAAAATTTATTAATTTAGTTTTAGAATTATACTAGGTAGAAGGACATTCTAGAATCTCATTTTAACATGTGCCGTTGATACAGTGTTGGACAGGTATATTTTAAGGACATCTTACAGTATACTAAAGTCCTCTCAGGAGTATTCTTTTGTAAATAAATTGTTTGATAATTTCACCCATGAACACAATGTGTTCTGTGTTAAACCTGAGTCTCCCTATTTCCCCAAACACTTTCCTTCCCAACTTGATGATGCACTCTTTTTAAGCCCATTGATAATGAATTTATCTGCAACAGATGAAGTGTGTTTCTCAACCAAACAGTTCTCTCTTCCTGGCATGGTGGCGCATGTCTCTTAACAAGACCAAAAGGTCCTAAAAAGTCTGTCCCACTGATGACCACATTTACACCATTTTCTTTGTGTAAATGTCTATGTGCAGGTTATCTGCGTTGGTGCTATGAAAGTGTGTGTACAGGGATATAGAGGCCAGGGCACAATTCCAAATAACTGTGTCATTCCTCAGGAACTGTCTACAGTTTTTGTTTGTTTTTTGTTTTGTTTTTACTTTTACTTCTGAGACAGTGTCTTTTACTGCCCTGAAANTCACTAAGATATTAGTCTCNCTGGCCAGCAAACTTCAGTATTTTGCTACTCTTCAAGTCCCCAGCACTATGATCACAAGCACACACCAACATTCCATAAAACTTTTACATGTATCTGGGTATCAAACTCTAGTTCTCATACTTGTGTGGCAAGCACTTACTGACAAGCCATCTCNCCAGTACCAACTATCTCCTTTTATTGGCCTGTTTGTTTCAATCTACCATATTTTCCTTTAGTCTAATATCTAGACAATATCTTATTCACTTAGAATCTATAATAATACAACTCAGACACCAAGCTTTGAGGTAATTTCTATAGAAAGCCTGTACTGGGAACCANAAGCTAAGGTCACTATTGATTACCACAGACTCTTCCAGTCTTATTGGCTGAACCTCTACTCTGTACTTTGTTGAAAGCATGTAGATACAACACACTTAGGAGGTAAGGAATTATTAAACCCATTTAACTGATGAATAAATAAAATTTATAAGTAAAATGATCTAAAAACACTGAGAACTGAGGCTTAACTCAGCTCTTTCTTGGAAACCTCTGCTTTCTCTGCATCTAGCTTCACACAATGGGATTGCACAGCTGCTTAGCTGTCATCATTAAGGTCCAAGTTTCCTGATAACATTTGATGTCTTACAATGAAAAACTCACAACTTGTCTCCATCNTAGACTTTCCTTCATTTACTTCAGAATTCAAACTGCATACCATCCTCTCAAAACTGTTTCCTCGTCCCATGGAGCAGACTCATGCAGCAACTTGTACTAACAGGTGCTCTTGTCATTTTAAGTTATAAAGTGTTGATTGGCTTCACTCCCTACTTCACATAACTGTGGACTTGACCAGAGTGTAAATGGACCAAATTTGTCTTGGCTCTCCAGGGATTCACAATCAGTCAATATTTATGAAACACACATGAGCATGGCAAAACCACTATGTTAAACATAAAAGTGGAGATGTCCCAGATCTTTTAAATTTCTTAAGCATTATCTTTTATAAGTCCATGTANTTTTAAATTATCTAACTACAATAAAGGGTCAAGCATNTGCCTGTATATGTGTAAAATAGTAGCTGAATATCAAGTTTATATTTGCTTATTAGTTCAACATTGGCTAAGTTTCCAAAACATGCTGTAGTCACTAGATGATTCAGAACATACACAGTGATGACATAGTCCCAAGTCTCTTAACTGAATCCTTGTTATCCAGAAGCCCAGTGTGCCACTAAAGGGGGTTTACAACATATTTTAATGTAGACAGAAAATTCATAGACTGTCTACAAGTAGAGTTACTTATTTACCACACATGGTAATTCCCTAGAACAGTGTTTAGAGATGTTTGGCTAAGTACATTTCCATAATGGCCTGTCCTTAATGGATCAGACAACTTTGTGTGAACAAGAACTGTGAAAGCTTACCAGAAGTACAACCATGTGTAAACATTCAGTCCCCTGCCTGTTCTTATCCTTATGAGACAGATACAAGTAACCCCCTTTGAACCGTGTCACAATGCACCCTGTCTATATGACACACAACCAAAGAAGTTTACATAGTAAAATCTACCCATTTATTGTTCTTTCTACTCTGACATTCTACCATTGAAACTTAAGAGTCTAGAGATAGGGGCACGTGTTACTTCTCTTTCTATGAATGCCAGGTTGATTAGCAATATATAAAATGAAAATCTGTGTTTGCTGTTGCAGTTCTAAAACACCTCCCATGCTAATCACCGGGTAAAAGCAAAAGCTTTCCAACCTGAGAAACTAAACATGTAAACCTTAACATGGGCTTCTCAGACCACTCAAGCAAGTTCATTATATAGTAGATTTCATTCAAATGAGATTGCTGCCAAAGCTCAAGCTATTAGTTAGCAGCCATGACACTCAGCATCCCTCAAGAATATGCTTCAACCAAAATGATATCAAAAGTGAACAAAGCAAATTAAGATATATTTATCATAGGGCAGTTTCAAAATGCAGTGGGTGCCTTAACTATTGATTTTCTAATCACTCACATGGTAAAAAGGCAACTTTTTTTCCTGATGCCATAAATTCAACTTTAAACAGAGTAAAAAGCTTTTAGCTAGAAAATTTTACATCTGTTTATGTCTGAAATTAAAGCCACCAGAATTGAAAGAAGAAAAAAATAACCAAGGGGTTTTTCAAAAATTTAAAACTCCCTCATGCATAAATGGAGCTCATCAAACAAAGTAATTTCCCTGCAGAAAACATTCCATCTTTTGTTTTATGTAACTTATCAACATGAATATTTTATTTTCAGTGAAACTGCCTTTTCCCCTTTGTATTTCAGTTTTCACATGGTGTCTCGACCAAACAGACTTCACTTCTTCCACCCCACTCTATTATTCAGGTCAGTTGCAATAAAATATTTTCCTTGCCTGGTATAAGCAGCAATTATGGATAGAGCTTTGCTAATTCAGCTTTTCATTCTTTGCCCTGTTGTGTTTTAAAATCTGAAAACACTCACCACTGCCAGTTGAATTTTCACACAGGAAACAAAATCATTTTTGGGGGTGGTGTATTATTCAACATACCTGCTAAATCAGAAAGCATATGTCAATTAAATGTTATTCTTGGTCCAAATGAGGATGTAAAATTTCCATGAAGTCCTTAATCTAGTTTTCAGTTTACTGCATAAAGTTCATTCAGATTAGTGAATCAGCCTTTCTCATCCAGTTATCCTGAGCTTTGAACTCAATGGACCTCATGAGTCTTTGATGCATGCTTCTTGATTCTTTTGTCTCCACACCTACTAGTTTAAGGCTTAAGCAGCTTGCTAAGCTTTGTAATATTGACCACACCTTAAATAACCACCTTGTGAGGCAAAGAATGTCAAAAAAGCCTGCAACTTGAAGATTTGTAAATATATTTCTGTTTACATTAAAACTTTATCCACTGTCTAAATTCAATGAATATTTGTTAAAAACCTGAAGAAAGTGTGGCTCTTATTTCTTCCTTCTATGAGATACATCAGTCAGCTTTCTCTCACTGTGACAAAATACACCAGGCAATGAACTTAAAAGGAAAAATAGTTAATGGAGTGTGCAGTTTCTGAGGTCTCAGATCACAGTCACTTTACCTCCACACTGTGATGAGTCATAGCATCAGGACTGGAGTGCACAGACAATCAAAGCTGGTCACCTCAGGAAGGCAGCAAAGGAAAGAGAGAGTCTGGGTGGGGCCTCGATATTCCCTTGAAGGCTACACTGAAATGACATAGCTTCCTTCTGTAGTTCCCACATCCTAAAAGTGTCACTACGCTGCCAGAGTGACACAAGCCTGAGTCAAGCCTTCAACACATGAACACATTTAGGATCCAAACTCAAGTAGGAAATGGAATGAAAAAACTAGTTGTAGCATTCTGGAGATGTCTCAGTCAGTAAAGNGCTTTCTGCAAAAGCATGCAGACATGAGTTTGGATCCCCAGCACCTGTGGAAAAAGCCTGGCATATCTGTGTATGTTTATGGTCTAAGCGCTGGTAGGTGGAGACAGACAGACCCCTGGAGCTCACTGGTCAGCCAGTCTAGACAAAACCACGAATGTCAGTTTCACTGAGCATGAGTATTAACTGTCAAGTTCAATATAAAAATTAAAACAAAATAAAACAAAGCAAAAACAATAATTTGTTCAACCAGACAACTGGTAAATATCTTGTACTTGACCTTGTAAAAATTTATAGGGCCAAATGTCTTGCACATTGGTGATAATTGTCTTACACTCTAATCCATTGCATTCAAAGCTTTGTGTAATCATTGAACATCTTGTGTGGCTGAAGAAAGAGTTCATAACTCATCTGGTACTTTCAGAACTACTGTGATTATATGGGATGCTGACCAGACCAAGTGGAATATTTAGAAAAATAATTCCCTTCAAATGAACACAATGAAAATGGAAAGCATTTCATATCCTTCAATTTTCACATAACTCCATATATCTTGTATCTTTAACCATCTTAAAGCCCCAAATTGAAACACTGAAAAATAATGAATGGGCCAATATCAATCACATTTGATCTTTTTAGATTATCTTATTTTTAAATAGATCTTATAAATAGAGCCAATAGTCAGTAATCATAAACGATGTCAAGGTTGAGTTTCTGACAAATGCGGTTTTTACTTTGCTTTAGTCTCTAGCTCCAGCCTAGCAGTGCCCTTTAAAAATGTTGTAATAAATCAGAACCATTCCCTGCACTGTGATGCAAAAGCTGACAAAGCCACAGTGTAGCTCAAATGCACAATGTTATGCTAATACTCAAATCTTTCATCCTGGGAAATAGAATTGAATTTTGAAGCAAGTCAGTTATTCATCATTTCTATTAAGAACATTTCAAAAAACAAAAATAAATAAAGCGATTAAACCACATTGTTCTCCTTTCTACTCTGGTGATCTGCCATTGTAAAATCTCTCATCACCTATTAGCTGTATCATTCAAAGCATAAATGTAGCAGCTGCTACATGATGCAATAACTGTATAAGTAATGTTTTTTCCTAATGTTATTTATAGGCTTATTTAATAAATAAGAACCATAAATCCCATCTTTATGAAGTCTTTAAATATAAGTTATGCATTGGATACCCTGTCTCAAAGAATCAAAACAAACATGAAAACCTTATTTGGTTGTTAGTTGGGCTATTCATACTCATTCCATTTGAGGTATCAGTAAAGTATTCAAGCATGATGTACCAATCAAAGGAAAACAGAACATTTTCATTGGCAAATCATTACAACAGTATTAATGAGCATATATCAATTGGTTCCAGTAATATTTTATGAATGACATCTTAAAAACAAAAAATATATAGTGCAAAGTATTATCATTTTATATGATTGTATCTTAGATTTCTTTGGAATTTTGTAAACAAACCTGACTATCAAATTTTGTTCACTCCTTTGAAAGCAGCATTCTAACATATGCCATACATTCATGTGTGGGCTTTACTTCTTGTATTAGGCTTCTGTAGGGCAGCACTTCTCAACCTGGGGGTCACAGTTACCAAAAGACCACCAGAAAACACAGATATTTANATTAGAGTTCATAACAGCAACAAAAATTACAGTTATGAAGTAGCAATAAAATAATTTTATGGTTTGGGGTCACCACAACTTGAGGAGCTATATTAAAGGGCTGAAGCATTAGAAAGGTAGAGAACCATTGCCCTAGAGTAACTGAAGTTATAGATTAAATCAATCTCTCTCTCTCTCTCTCTCTCTCTCTCTCTCTCTCTCTCTCTCTCTCTCTCTCTCTCTCTCTCTCTCTCCATATATAGATATGTATGGGATTTATTGGAATGACATACAAGCTGCAGTCCAGCTAATCCAACAATAGCTGGCTGTGAATGGAAAATCTAAGGATCCAGTAGTTTCTTGGTGCACAAGGCTGGGTGTCTTGGCTAGTTTACAGTATATGTTGGAATACCAAAGAAACAGGCTCCAATGCCAGTAAAGGAATAGATGTGCCAGTAAGGCAAGGGCAAACAGGCAAAGAGCAGAAGCTTCCTTCTTTCATGTTCTTTTATGAACTTTCAGCAGAAGATATGGCCCACATTAAAGGTGTGTCTTCCTGCCTTAAGATTTGGATCAANGATGTGTCTTCCTACTTCAAAGGTCTAGACTGGAAGTGGATTCAACCACTTCAAATGAAGCAAAAGCTTTCTCCAAGGTGTGCTCTTCATTTCTGGATTTTAGATTGATCCATATGTAGTCAAGTAAACAACCTATGATAGCCATCATACTTCTGATAAGTATAACTGTGGATGTAGCTCAGTTGGTAGAATGCTTATCTAGCATGCATGAGCCCTTTGGTTCAATCACCAACACTGCATGAACTGTGGTTGATATCAAANTTCTATCCTCAAAGCACTAAGGAGTTTGTGGTCTTGTGATTGAGAGTTGAAGATCACCATTAGATACATAGCAAATTCAAGGCCAACGTGAGATCCCACTTCAAAAAAATAACCTATATTAGACCATCTATAAAACAATAATTCTTATACCACCTCCCATTAAAAAATGTTGAAGATGCTTTCTTTTTTTCCATTGTACAGTTTTGGCTTTTTTGTCAAAACTCAGGTGTGCATACATGTGCAGGTTAATGTCAGGGTCTTCAATTCGATTCCATTGGTCCCCATGTCAGTTTTTATGCCAGTACCAAGCTGTTTTTATTACTATAGCTCTATAATAGTGCTTGAAGTCAGGGATCCTGATGCCTGAAAAGGTTGCTTTATTGTACCAGATTGTTTTAGCTATCCTGGGTTTTTTGTTGTTCCATATGAAGTTGAGTATTGTTCTTTCCAAGTCTGTGAAGAATTGTGTTTGGATTTTGATAGGGATTGCATTGAATCTGCAGATTGCTTTGGGTAAGATTGCCATTTTTACTATGTTAATCCTACCTATCCATGAGCATGGGAAATCTTTCCATTTTCTGATATCTTCTTCAATTTCTTTTTTCAGAGACTTAAAGTTCTTATCATACAGGTCCTTCACTTGCTTAGTTAGTGTTATGCCAAGGTATTTTATGTTATTTGTGGCTATTGCAAATGGTGATGTTTCTCTGATTTCTTTCTCAGCCATTTTACCATTTGTATATAGAAGGGCTACTGATTTTTTTTTTTAGTTAATCGTGTATCCTGACACAGTACTGAAGGAGTTTATCAGCTGTAGGAGTTCCCTGGTAGAATTTTTGGGGTCACTTATGTATGCTATCATATTGTCTGCAAATAGTGAAAGTTTGACTTCTTCCTTTCCAGATTCTATCC